>VZRI01008432.1:61163-72924 GCA_013397515.1 Upupa epops | reverse complement strand
ATAAATAAATGCATAAAATCTGTAGCAAAATAGAAATAAAAATAGAGTTAAAAATAAATAGAGTAAAAAAATAATTACAATAAGTACAGACAAATAAACATAAATTAAAAGAAACATGCACAATAGAAACTGGCAAGAAGGATCCTTGTTTTCTCCCCCTCCCCATCTTCCCTGCTGTGATACAGATCAGGCTGTATTTAACATAACACTGAAGCCCATCCGGTATTCAGTAGTATCACTTGCTGAACACACAGGCATCTTACCTGGGGTGGATGTCCACAAGCAGCACCAGGGTCTGCATAGTGATCACATCGATCCTCTTACAGTGGAACCGTGCCACCTTCAGCACTTTCAGATATGTGAAACACAGGACTATAAGAGATAGAAGGAAGCTGAGGGTGTGAAAGACCCCAGTGAAAATCACAAACTGTGTCCTATCCTCTGGTCTCTTGTTGTACAGCGTGCAGGAGGCATAGAGGTGATGGAAACCCACCCAGGAGAGAGAAGCCGCCACTATGGGGAACGACACCGAGTGTAACCACGTGTAGCTCAGGATGAGGGCAGCGTCTCTGTACCTCATCTTGGAGTGATAACTTAGAGGGAAGACCACAGCGATCCACCTGTCAATGCTCAAAGCTGCCATGCTCAGCATGGAGTTCGTGGTGAGAAAAGTCTCCAGGAAGCCCACAACGTGGCAGATCTGGTCTCCTCCTGGTTGACTCTTGTAAATGATCCCAGCCAAGGTCAGGGGCATGTTGGAAACAGTCATCAACAGGTTGCAGAAGGTGAGGTTGAGGATGAACAATCCCGGGACCTGCTTGCGGATGTCAGCGCTGTACAGGAAGCACATCAACACCAGCACGTTGGCCAGAAGGGCCACGAGCATCAGTACCACCACCACGAAAGCCAGGATCACCTCCCAGATGCTCATGGTGCGTCCAGTCACAGGAAGGACATCTCCAAAACTGCGCGGTGCCAGCAGCCAGGGCACATGGCGCGAGGCGCGCTCACCTCGCCCTCCTGCCCAGCCTGCTCACACTCCTGCATGCCCTCCGTATTTTTAGAAGAGCTGCAGGTTTTTTTTTCCTCTCCAACCTCCCCCTCCTCGCTGCTCCTTTCCACGTCAACGCTCTCCGAGACGTGCACAAAAGCACTGGGAATGCCCATCAAACTGCGAGGAGGGCTTAAAAAATATCAGCAGGACTGAACCACCGTCTCCACTTGGTCCCTTCGAAGGAGAGAGGGGTTGTGCTGAGAAACTGCTCTCCTGAGATCCCTAATTATCAGCCCCAAGCTGGCAAGCAACTCACCGAGTGAATTGTGCTCTCTTTCTCTTGCTTTCTGTCTCTCTCTCTTGCTCTTTCTCTCCCCTCCCCTCTCCTCCAACCCTCACTCCCTTCCAGGCTGAATGTAACCTGCTTTTTATGATCACAGATAAAAACCCCATTAATGGATTAAAGCATGCACAGTGCCGGTGATTCGCAAACGTGATTATGTCATCCCCGCTCCACAACCCCTCCCCTTCTCCTGGCGATTGTCACCAGGCTTTCCCCAAGAGAAAACCCCATGCTCTCATTTAATTGATTTAGCCATTAATTTGCAAACAGCCATGTAACCGAATTCCTGCACTCCCGTGCGTTTCCTACATTTCAGAGCATCACTTGCTCCGTTGCTTCTTGCTCTCAGCCAGGGCAGAGGCTTTGTTTTCCCTTCGTTAGCTCTGTTCAAAGAGATGGGGGAAGATGGATGTATTCTGCTACTTCTCTGGAGCTGGCATTAGGCTACTGGAATTGGTTTTACTGTTCTGCTTTAGCACTTTGCAGGTCTGTGTCTCCAAGCACAATGCCCAGGAGGAAAAGGATTGTCTCCCCTCCTCCTTAGGAAGCTGGGGAGCCAAAACCCCAGATGCCACTGCCACATGCACAAGGGCATAGAGCAGGTGGGTGGCAGAGACAGGAATGTGCAGCCAGTATTGCTATTCAGTCTGGCTGGCTTTGTCTTCCTCCGCAGCCTTTGCTTCTTCCTAATCAAAGCCTCCCTCCCTGTGAGGGTGTGCACCCCATGAGGTCAAACTCAAGCAGCAACCTGGAAATAGGATTAGGAAACAAGAATAAGAAATAGTAATAGGAAATAGGAATGAATCTGTATTGCACTCACATAGGTGTTCAAATCAACTTTGATTTAAAGAGCAGAGTGGGAACTGCTCTCTGATTGCCTTTCCTGCTCCTTTAAACCAGTTTTAATGGGCAATGCTGAGCGCTCACAGAACAGCTTTCTCATCAAGAGAGTGAAGCTCTAATCCCTGCACAAGAGGACCACAGCAGATACTCTGCAGGACCATTACTGTCTTAGGAAATGCCTCCTCTTGGGTGCTCAGGAGGGGTTTTGCTCTGTGCTCACAGCCCCTGCCAGAGCAGCACATGCCGAGTTTGCAGCAGCTCTTCACTGCAGACACTCAGAATCATCTACTCAGCTGCAGAGCTGTCACCTTGCACTGCATCAGAGCTTTGGGTGTTGTAGGAAGGACCCTTTTCTTTTAGGTCTTTTTCTTAAATCAGGATTTAAAGGGCTAATGGAGACACCAGACTACCCTGGGACTCTCCAGGGCAGTTTGGCTGGGTATGCAGGTCCTCTATGCACAACCACAGCAGAGGAGCAGTAGCTCAGGGTGTGGAGCCTGGGTCTAACTAAACCCTGTGAGCTTGCTGTCTCCAGAACAAAGTGTCCTCATGATGGGTGGATGAGGAGCAGGACTTAGATGTCTGATCTTTTCCTGAGGCAGTGACCCTACGTGAGAAAAGCCTAAAGGTTACCCTTTCCCCAAATATGAGGGTTCTTCAGTCTCTTAGGAGAGGCAGGTGAGAGAGACCATAGAATCATAGAATCACCCCAGTTGGAAAAGACCCTCAAGGTCATCAAGTCTGACCAATAACTCTCCTCTACCAAGTTCAACGACATACAGATCTTGCTGCTGCTGCATGGCACCAGAGCCTCTCAAATGTCCCCACTGGGTAGGAAGCAAAAGCCTCAGCTGCGACAGGTGACCCAGCATCAACAGCCTGAGCAGGGTGCCCATGTTATGGGATCTCGCTCGATGCCAGCACAGCCGATAGGGCTGTGGGCTCTCGGCAAGAAGCCATGTGAGCTGGGAAGCACTACCAGGAAAAGCCGAGAATTTTCTAAAGATGTGGCAAGAGGGGACCAGGAATGACCAGGAAGAGGAAAGGGAAGACCTGGTGACACATGGGAGGTGGATCCTTTGTGACAGTGGTAGAGGGGAATCTCATGCCCACTTGGTGTCTGACTTCTCCTTGGTCCAAATCAGTCCTGCAAGGCCCAGGGTAATTTATCCATGTAGCCTGTCCTAAACCACGCAGGGCTATGGGGTTATCGGGATGGTTGCCTGAAGCACTGTGCTCTTTACTTCTAGTGAGCTCCCTCCTGGATACAAAAGCTCTGCTCGTAATTCCTGGGTGAGACAGGAGATCTGGCACCATGTCCAGCCTGGGTGGAAGGGAAGAAGGACATTTATGCCTGGAGATAAAGGATTAGGGATTACAGGCAAGAAAGGAGACACTGGGAGGCAAAAGAGGATGGTTTGGTGAAACAGTGATGTTCACATTTGGGGATGGCGTGGGATAGACCCATACAGTGGACCTGTTGTGAGGAGGCAGATGTGCTGCTGATGTGGAGGAAACAGTGGACAAAGTACGTTGGTAGGAATATCTTGAAGGACAGGACAAGCCTGTAGGAATGTTAGGTCCTAAATATCATAGATAAGAGACTACTCTGGTGACCTAACTGAAATACCAAAGGCATTCATTTCATAGAGGACTGATGTTTAAGACTTTACATCCTTGAGAAAACTACTTGCAAGTAGTTTGAAAATGCGAGAGATCTCATCCTGAAGTTTCTAGCCCTCCGATTTTTTTCTGTCAAGCTTGAAAAGTCTCTTTCTCCTGCTTTCACAGCACTTTCCTTCTGCCACAGTCTCGCCTGCCTCCTTTGATCAGCAGTGTACAAACTCTGCAGGACTGTAATAACAGGAGTATTGACACACGGGAGAGATTGTTTGTCCTTTAGCTGTGTCTCAGCCGGTTCAAAGACAACTAGTTTCCCTTTGGGAAGCCCGTGTGCCTGCAGACAGCCCCTGGATATTTCCTCCTGCCTTTGCTGTGTTGCCTCACAGCTGTTTGGAGAGTTGGTGACTCGCTCATGAACTGTGGAAGAGTTTCACTTCACTCTCAATTAAACAACATTTCCCTAACGGCGGTGTTTTCAGTCGGATTATTTGAAGGTCAAGTGTCACATTGGAAAAGTTACCCACTTTCATGTGAGTTAAGGTAACAGCTCATGAAATCATCGCTCTTGCTGGATCGATGGTAAAGTCTCACTGACTCCAGCTGACAGTTTCACCACTGTGTAGTAGAGATAACGTGAGTAATGACTTGTGTAATGTCTACTTGCTTTGTCAGGATGGCAGACAGACTTGGCAGGGCAGCTGGCCCTGGTAGCTCATCGCTCCATAACGATGTCAGGAGCAGCAGAGAACAATTCTCTTCTGCTTCTGCAAAATCAGAACCTTGACTCACTGCACAGCAAGAGATTTAAGAGTTTGGTCACTGAGCCACAACAGAAGCTCAAGAAAAGAAAATGCAAGGAAGCTCTTTAAGCACTTGGTCTGTTTTCAGGCCATGCACATGCACAACCTTGGCCAGGTTGCCTGATGGACAGAGAAAATGCAGCTCTGTCTTCATGGGCACTGGCTGGGACAGTGCCATAGTGCAGAGGTAGCTGGTACATCTTCTCTGTCACATTCACTGACCAAAATCTTTTCAACCCCCACTCTTCCTAGACACCAATAACTACCATCACACTGTCACCTCTTGCCTGATACCTTGCTCTCCAGGAGATGCCACGAGTGGCACACAACAAAAGCTGCACAGTAGACTGGGATTAACTGTCATTACTGGCCAGCCAGATGGTTTCTGATGGGCTACCACTTTGTGGAAGTGGGGAAAGAAAATCTCCTCTGCCTCACCATGCAGTCCCTGCGCTACAAGTGCCACTGCAGCTAGAGCAATACAGCTCTCCAGAGCTCTTCTGGTGAATTATTCAGACTCAGGTTGTTACTGCTAGTTTGCTTCATGGAATTAAAGAAACATAAGATCCTGAGGCACATGGCTGATGCTTCTGGCATTCCTGCCTCCCGGATGGGTTTTTAAAAGCTCTTAGGGCAGCTAAGAAAGTCAAATCCATGCAAAAAAGCAGGGACTTCAGTGGGTGGAGGTGTGGGGGTGGAAGGTAGAGCTCTCCCTTTCCCTGGGTTCTTCAGAACCAGGTGAGAACTTTCTTCCTAGGGACCAATTAGTGGGTGAACAAGCTCAGTCACCTAGCTGGAGTAGGAGAGTATCGTCTCTCTGCGTTATTCCTGCAAGTGCAAGATGCTAAGTGACGTATTCCAGCATGGGGTTGGTTCACTGTTTATATCTTGGAATCACTCCACACCAGTATCATCAGTGATGCAGATACTGAGTCACACTTCATCTTCATATTGAGCTATATTAAATAATCTTCATTTAAAGGATTGGGTGCAAGGATGTACCTCCTCCTGGTTTACCTATAAAGATAAGGAAGGCTTTGTTAATGGGTTTTAACTGCATTACCACAGCTCACAACATATATTTATTAGTGAGAATAATTAGTTGATTTTTAATATTTTTTAAGATGTAGAAGACTTCTAGGTTTGTTTTTCTTTACCCTCTTCACCTCTTGCTTACATGCAAATGAGTGAAGAGCAACTAATCTGGATATTAACATGATTTTCTTTGAGAGACATGGAAAAACACAAGCAAAACCTCCTTACTCAAATTAGTTTTAACTGAATATATCTATAGTACTACAGACTCTAGAATAATGGCAGCATTTTGAGAGAAGGGAAACAAACTCTTCCATCAGCTCTCTCATCATTCACAGAATCACAGTGTTAGCAATTGGAAAGCACCTCAAAAGATCATCCAGTCCAATCCCCCTGCCACAGCAGGATCACCCAGACCCAGTGGCACAGGAACAGTCCAGGTGAATTTTAAAAAAAGAGAAGGAGACTCCACAACCCCCCTGGGCAGCCCCTTCCAGGGTTCTGACACCCTCACTGGAAAGAAGTTTCTTTCCATCTTGATGTGGAACCTCCACTGTTCCAACTGAATACCCAGTGCCCCTTGTCCTATCTTTGTGTGCCACTGAGCAGAGCCTGGCTCCTTCCTCCTGACACCTGCTCTTTCCATATTGATCAACATCCATGGGGTCACCCCTTAACCTCTTCTTCTCCAAGTTCAACAGCCCCAGCTTCCTCAGCCTTTCCTCATCAGGGAGATGCTCCACTCCATCATCTTTGTGGCTGCGCTTGCCTCTTTCAAGCAGCTGTGTCCTTCTGGAACTGAGGGGCCCAGAACTGGACACTATTCCAGATGTGGTGTCACCAGGGCAGAGTAGAGGGGAAGGAGAACTTCTCTCGATCTACTAACCACCCCCATTCTAATCCACTCCAGGATGTCATTGGCTTTCTTGCCCACAAGATCACATTGCTGTCTCCTGGTCATCCTGCTGGCCACCAGGACCCCCAGGTCCCTTTCTCCCATGCTGTTCTCCAGCAGGTCAGTCCCCACCCTATCCTGGTCCCTGGGGTTGTTGTTTTCCAGATGCAGACTCTCCAGTGCCCTGGTTGAATTCCGTTCAATCCCTCCCTGCCATTAATCTTCTTACACAACACAACTGCAGCAGTCAGAATTAGTCAACACACCCCATCTAACTTTCTGACCCATGCACAGGAGGTGTTTCTAGAAAGGCTGATTTCCAGCCTCCAGGAACAGATGAAAAGTTATCTAGTATGTTACTTGCACCAGCTGGATGAGAATTGCCTCCGGAAAATTAGGGGAAAGGAATTCATGCATTTCAAAGTCTACTGAGATGATGCCATCATTATTTGCAAGCTGCATAGCTATTCTGATGCTATTCACGTGAAAACACATCAATCAAACATCACCTGAAGCAGTAAAACTGTTATCATTGCTCCGAGTTACTCCTCTGTTTTCCTGACAATCATAAGGACGAGAGTGAACTGCTGTGCACGTAAAGGGGCTCCACGAGTGCTTCTCCCTTGAAATATAACAAGGGCTCTATCAGATATTGAAACTGTCTTGACAGGAGCTCTGCTGTCACAACAGATGGCAATGTCCTTTCTTTTTCCAAGCTTGCCTTGAGGATGTGATGTGCTTCCTCAGGAAAGTGGAGCTGCCTTGTGAATTGATGTAGCAAGCTGAGGTCAGGTAGGGCTGCATTTCTTTGCTGTGGAAGTCCAGCATGGATTTACAGGTAATGCAGAGGGTTGTGTCCTCATGGCTGTTTAAGACACAAGCTGTGTCTTTCCTTGTCTTCTTTGTTCATTAACTTTAGATTCATTGTTATCTTCCTGTGTGGATAACTTGCAGTGGGAGTGCTAGAGGTCTCCAACAAATCCAAAGGCACATCATCTTAGCTGTATCTACACACACGTGGGAAGAAAGCCTCACCCTGAGGAGCCTGTGCTTATACAAGTGACTTCAAAAGTGCCTGAGAAGATTTAGAGACCCATGTCCAAAGGGGAGGGTAATGCAACCGCGGAGGCACTCGTTCAAGGAACTAAAGCTTAGGAGTGACCTCTGGCCATAATGCCAGCTGAGATGGGATGGGACAGTCACTCTGGGAAAAGAAGTAGATGTTTGCAATGCAGAGAATAGATTTTAGAGGAAGAGGAAAGACAGTCACTGCTTAATAGACAAAAAATATTCTTGGGTGTCTATAGAGAAGCAGAGCAAATTCCTTCCTAATTGTAGAGGAGGAAAGGTTGGACTGAATTGGCCAGGTGCTGCATTTTATATTGGCCCTGTGTTTCGATAACCAAGTGACACCTATGCTCTTCTAGATCCCATTTATTCTGTTCCCCCTGTAGTCCCCCGAAATGTCAGAGCAGAAAGCACTTTTGTCACACTTGCTCTTTTTAGAGGTGCAGCGTTTCCATTTCCTCGCCGTTTCAACCGGGCTGGCTCCTTCCCTTCTCACTCAGCAAAGATAAAAATAGAGGCTTGCAACAGAAGGCTTTTAAAACATTGCGTAGACGTCAGTGCCTATTTCTATATAAGAAGTCATATATGAGCAGGCACCGTCAGAAACTTCCATTTAGCAATTAGCTAGGTATTTTAATTTCTGTAGAATCCCTTCTGGGATAGCAGTCGGATGTGGATACTCAGATCTAGTTCATTTCTTTGCAGGAAATGTCCCCTATTAAAACTGTTACCTGGAGATTGAAAGGAATGAATTTTGCATCTTGTTTTTCTGTTGCGCAGAGTGAGTTCTGCTCTTTCGAAGCTGTTCTGCAGGGGAGGAGGTTATTATACATATGGGGATGATCTAAGCAACTCTGTCTGCTTTATTAGAGAATATTTGGATCTTTGCCTCAGGGTGGGCAGGAGGGTTTGGGTTCAAAAAGATGTTTCATTTACATCAGCGTGTGCTATTTTTTTTTATACAACTTGCTTTAGCTTTGCCCCTCTTCGAGTGATGGAATTGTGGGTTTCAGAGCTCAACGGCTTGTAGAGAGGGACTGGGACAGGTTGGACCGATGGGCAGAGGCCAGTTGTCTGAGGGACAAGAAGGCCAAGGGCTGGGTCCTGCAATTTGGTCACAACAGCCCCAGGGACTGCTACAGGCTGGGGGATGAGGGGCTCGAGAGCTGCACAGCAGAACAGGACCTGGGGGTGCTGGCAGACAGCCGGTTTATAGGAGCCAGCAGGGTGCCCAGGTGGCCAAGAAGGCCAACAGTATCCTGGCCTGGATCAGGAACAGTGTGGGCAGCAGGAGAAGGGGAGTTCTCATGCCCTTGGACTCAGCTCTTGTGATGCCTCCCCTCGAGTCCTGGGTTCAGCTCTGGGCCCCTCATGACAGGAGAGACCTGGAGATGCTGGACTGGTCCAAAGCAGAGCTACCAAGCTTGGGAGGGGTTGAGAGAACCAGTTGTCTAAGGAGAGGCTGAGGGAGCTGGGCAGGGTGAGTTTGAGAAGAGAAGGCTGAGGGGGGACCTCACTGCCCTCTACAACTCCCTGAAGGGAGGTTGTGGAGGGGTGGCTGTTGGCCTCTTCTCCTTGGTGCCTGCTGACAGCAGCAGGGGCACTGCTCTGCAGTTGAGACAGGGGAGGGTTAGACTGGATCTGAGGCAGAGATTCTCTGCAGCCAGAGTGGTTGGGCACTGGCAGGGCCTTCCCAGGGAGGTGGTGGAGTCCCCATGCCTGGAGGTGTTGAAGAACCGTGTAGCCATGGTGCTTCACACCCTGCTGGAGTGGTAGCAGGGAGGGGGTCAGGTTGTGTTTGTCAGTCTCTCAGGGACGGAGGGGTTTTGTTGGTGTGGGGATGGTTGGACTGGGGGATCTAGGAGGTTCTTTCCAATCAGGATTAGTCTGGGATTCTGTGTATTACCTGCAAATTCCCTCTCTGATTGCTGCACTCTTTGAAACACACTGGAAACCTTATTGATGCCATAGCAGCTCAGGGAAGGTAACATTCAATCCAGTGTTGTTCAAGAGTCTAAGAGATTCATTACAAAGCTCTCTATTAAAGGTTTAATTTCTTTCTCTGCAACAGCTCTTCTAGGTCTGTGATTCCATGTGGATTTGTGATATATTGATAAGGTTTTGTAAGGCTTTTTTCCACTGGAAACTTTTCTACAGGTCCACTAACTCTAAGGACTTTGAAATTCTCATTATAATTATGGCTTTAATTGGCTTACCGTGGTAATGAAGGAATTATGCAATCCCTTTGATAAACTCAGGCAGCCTTTTTAAAATAGATGTGTTATTTCCAGACCCATAGTTTAGGAAGCACCATTAATGAGCCCTTGTTACCAGTTCAGCCTTTTCGTTTTAAAATGTCATTATCTTAAAAGTTTTTAATTAGAACCTGCAAATCTAAGTCAACATTTTGCAACCAAAACGGAGTCTCAAAAGGAGTTATATATGAATCTTATTTTCTGTGGTGTTTGAAAACAAGTGTAGAATCTGGCATCTGGGCAACAACAACCCCAGGGACCAGGATAGGGTGAGGACTGGCCTGCAGTGTAGGAGAAAGGGACCTGGGGGTCCTGGTAGCCAGCAAGATGACCAGGAGACAGCAATGTGACCCTCTGGCCAAGAAGGTCAATAGCAACCTGGGGTGGATTAGAAGAGGAGTCGTTAGTAGATTGAGAGAGGTTCTCCTCCCCGTCTACTCTGCCCTGGTGAGACCACCTCTGGAATAGTGTGTCTTCTGTTCCAGAAGGACACGCAACTGCTTAAGAGAGTCCAGTGCAGAGCCCTGGAAGGGGTTGCCCAAGGAGGCTGTGGAGTCTCCTTCTCTGGTGATATTTAAAACCTGCCTGGACTGTTCCTGTGTGACTGGATCTAAGGGATCCTGCTCAGGCGAGGAGATTGGACTGGATCATCTTTCCAGGTCCTTTCCAATCCCTAACATTCTCTAATTCTGTGAAAACAACTACAGACAGCAGCTTCTTAGACTGTGCCATGCAGAATCAGATTTTTAAGGTCATGATAAACCCAAAGAGCTGCTTCTATGATCTTCTTTTGACACTGAGCAGGACCTTATCTCTGAGGCATCCCATCTGTCATTTCATGGGTTGGGAGCAATCGGAGCGGTCATTCTTTCACAAAGCACGTGCGATGGGTCTCCTCGGACCTAGGGCAGAGCATGTTCCAGGAGAAATACAACTGCAGATCTAATTGGTGAGTAGGTGAGTTGCTGTAGTTGATATATGCTGGTGCTGCAACCGCCTGGGGCAGCCTGTGTCTGACCTACAAGAACTCACAGAAGCATGGGAGTAGGGAAGTCAGAACGCACTGCAGGACTGTAAATGAATTGAAGCCACATGAAAATACGAGGCACTAACCGTGCAGACAGCATACCAAGTTGGGCAGAATTAAACAAAAGCCTTTTGGGTTTCTGCTGGGCAAAGAGACGCTGCAGTGTACGTGGCTGTATGGATCAGAAAGCAAAGGATCGAGCATTGCGTGGAGATTAGTGACTGTAAGAAACAGGGTAATTGTTTCAGCCTGATGTCTTTAATTGCATCTTGCTAATTCTCTTTAGCTGAGATATCATTTCTATGCATCGTCAATCAAGGCTACTGTTATTGATTGATTAATAATATCATTGATTTCAAAAGACTGCTTCAACATTTCCTGAAGGTGGAGGCAGCTTTTAATATGTTAGTATTTTTTTGGAAGGAAAACTCTGTTCCTCAAGAAAAAATGAATCATTTGGTGAAGAGATTTGAACCCTTGTTTCTTTTGATACAGTTCTCACCGTGACCCACAGACAAAGGACTGAGCCACCAATGCAGTCCGTGGGTTAGATCTCAGCCATGAGGATGAAAGATGTCCTGAACCCTCTCTTTGTGCCAAATAAGATCATACTTTTCTGCTAATCGGGAAGTTATCTTACAGAACGGAGGAATGAGAGCAAATCAACAAGACAAGGAAAGAAGCTAGTTCACTGATTAACACTATCAGACAAGATAAAACAGAGTTAATTACCAAGAGAGAGCTCAGTAGGTGACTGAATTCGTAAGTGTCAGTTCTGAAAGACTCTATCTGCACTAGTGAGATCACATCTGGAGTATTGTGTCCAGTTCTGGGCCCCTCGGTTCAAGGAGGACACAGAGCTGCTGGAGGGTGTCCAG
>VZRI01008432.1:28594-61006 GCA_013397515.1 Upupa epops | reverse complement strand
TCCTGTGCTACTTGGTCTGAGTGACCCTGCTGTGGCAGGGGGATTGGACTGGATGACCTTTTGAGGTCCCTTCCGATCCCTAATGATTCTCTGATTCTATGAAAGTCCTCAAAACATGGCATCACACCAACCAGCCAGTTCTCTGACTGATGGAAGTCTCACAGTTCTGCAGGCGAATATACACAGCCAAAACAACATATTGCTGTTCTTCTGTATGAACATGAGACAGATCTGTCAGGAGTAGTCTCCCTTTCATTAGGTAGATCTACCAACAGAGTACTGAGCTCTGGGTTTGGTGCAGAGTTTCATGGTTTTTGAAGATCCTTAGCTGCCACCACAGCTTGTCTTCAATGGATTAACAGCATCCTTCATCTCTCCACTAACACAGAGAATATAGATAAAGCTCTGCTACAAAAGTCACAGCTTTTCACTCAGCTCTGACTCCTTTATATTATTTTTTCAGTGCAGCAAATGCTTAAAATAAACCTCAAAAATGAAATAACAAGTATTGGCTGCTTTCTTCTGCCTTCTCATCACTCAGAGTACTCCATGTGGATTACTGGTAATGAAAGAAACTTATGTAAAACTCATACAGAGAGACTGAGCCGAACTGGTGTCCAAGATTAGCCAGCTCCTGATGGAATAATTTGGAAAAATACCCAGTTCACAGTAGCACTGTGCAATTATTAGTTGTAAACAAACAGGGACAACTTCAGTTTATATTTACCAAGAAGTTCTCATGACCATTCTCAAGTGAATCCCTTCCTACAATGGAAATATTGAACTTAATCCACATTCATACAGATTATGTCCGTATCTACTAGCTAATCCATTTGTCTTCTTAAAGCTCTCTTCTGATGAATGTTTGGAGTAAAGATGAGAAAATAAACAGCAACCACACAAGATTTAAGATTGATAGATGGAGCAAGTGAGGACAGAGCCCCTGGAGTGATCTGTTATATCCTTTCTATCATAATATTCTAGAAGACCTTTGACTTTGCTTATATTAAATTTCAACTGATAGCTGAGAGTCCAGCTACTCAAATGTAATTATAAGGCAGAAAAGAAGAAAGCGATGAAGTTTTGTCTGTGTCCTTAATCACTATTTGATTTTATCAACCCTGGGTATAATAAACATCACCTGCAATTATCTCCCACGCAGAAAGATTACTTCCTTTTGTCATGACTACCTGTAAACCAGACCCAGAAGCCCTGGGCTGTTATTACGTGGGGCTTGAGAAACACCTGCGTTGTCCTGGCAGGATCTGGAAATGATAATGTTTTCACAGAATCACAGAATTATTGAGGCTGGGAAAGATTTCTGAGATCCTCCAGCCCAGCCTGTGACCTAACATCACCACATCAGCTAGCCTGGGACATGCCATGTGCAGTCTTTTCTTAAACACCTCCAGACATGGGGACTCCCCCACTGCCCTGGGCAGTCCAGTCCAGGCTCTGAGCACCCTCTCTGTGAGGAAGGGCTTCCTAACATCCAACCTAACTTTCCCCTGGCAGCTTCAGGCCCTGCCCTCTCATCCTGGAGCTGGTTGCCTGGGAGAAGAGCCCAATGCCCAACCTGTCTACAGTTTCCCTTGAGGTAGTTATAGAGTGTGATACATCCCTCCTCTCTCAGCGCTATTCAGGTAAGGATTTAATGAGTACCTCATTGATCTGGTAGCTATAAGGAAAGACAAATCAAAGGAGTTGCTGGCTGCTTTCTTTTTGCACTGTTGGTCTTCTAGTCTTCACCACAAGTTTTCTTCCCTACTTTTGTTATTTTGGGGAAAGCTGAACCCCCTAAAGACCAAGATGGAAATCTTTAAGTGTTTTTACTGACAAAATGCTGATGTTTTATCTTATGCAAAAGAAAAACTACCTAATCATTCTTAACAAAAGCTTTATTCCTCTTTGATTTTAAATAAGCATAATTTAATCAGCTACAAGGAGGAGTTCATCCCCTACCTCCAGATCCAGGGTGATGAGGAAGTACAGCAGCCAGGAAGGAGGATTCCTATGCCAGCACCATCCCTGCAGCCCATAGGACTAGATGATTAGAAGCATTTTTCCTTCTTTAGGTACTCGGGGGTTTTTTTAAACTAAAATAATAGCTTCAAAAATGTCTCTGGAAGCATCGGAACTGAGGTTATCTCAACACATATCCTCCGCAATAGTTCCTAATTTGTAAGCAGAGCTGACAGATTTCCAGTTATCATTATTTCCCCTCTCTGTACACAGGCTTCTTCCCTGTTTGATACCAGCTGTGTCATGTCACAGCGGATTTTGAATCTATTTTCTTCTGACCTTTCTTGCGAGTTAGTGGAGGGAAGCAACAAAACTTGAAAGTCTGATGCTTTCCTTATTTTTTAGCTCAATGGACCTTTTAACATCTGACAGTCTGTCTTCACTGTTATCTTAAGGGAAGGACTGAGCATTACAATGAGTTGTATCTGAGAGAACACACAGAGAATAGACAATTCAGTTCAATTAGTATAACCTCCCTGCCTGCTCCTCAGGAAAACCTCTAGCGTGCATTGGCAGGGGTGAGATTCATGTGTCAGTGACCCCGTGCAGACAAAGGATGTTTTGAAGGGTTTCAGATATAGCGATCAAAATGCCTGCCAAGTCTTCTGGACAAGAGGATGTCTGCACTGAGCTTTGTGGGCACTCTTTCAGCAAGACACTGTGCCTGAAAGCCCTGGAGTAAGAGCAATCTTACTGGCCATACTCATCCTCTGGAGGAACTTGGTCACGGTGGTGATCAATGCATGGTGATGCTTGGGAACCTCTTGAAATGAGTCAGTCAAGAGCTCAGTGCTCCTTAAAAGAGGTTCCTGTGGACAGTGCTATCTGTGTTTTGAGGCAGCTTTGTCACAAAGTGAAGCTGATGCTGCAAGAGATGAGAGAGAAATGTGTGCTTTAGGATTGACCTGTAAGCCTGTGCTCCTGCTCCTGGCACTGAAGGCCCTTCTATGAAGTCCAGCTAAAGGCCTCTTTAATAGAATCATAGGGTTGGAAGGGACTTCCAAAGGTCATCCTATCCACTCCCCCCTACAACAAGCCTGATCACTAGATCAGGTTGCCCAGAGCCCCATCCAGCCTGAACTTGAATGGGTCCACGGATGGGACCTCTACCCCCTCTCTGGGCAACCTGTTCCAGGGATACCCCACCCGCAGATTCAAGAACTTTTCCCTTTCTCTACTCTTTTTCCAGCTTAAAACCACGATGCCTCATCCTATCACTCTCTGTTCTTGTCCTTCCGACAGGCTGTGTGTGTATGTGTGTGTTTGTATGTGTGTGTGTGTCTGTGTGTGTGTCTGTGTGTCCGTTTTCTCTCCCAGGGTTGTTCATGATATCAGATAGATTTTATAAAACTCCCTTTCCTTACAGAGCTTCACACAGCACCATGCAGGAGAGGCTCCAGGCACTGGCCAAATCATTGCCTTTGGCCTGGGGAGTCTTGCCATGGCTAAAGGCACAGTGGTAACACTCACAGTGCAGCTCTTGAGCCCACACTGTCACTGTTGGGCAGTCCAAGAACAAAGAATATAGAAACATAGAATGATTTGGAAGAGACCTCCAAAAGCCATCCAGTCCAGCTCTGCTACAACAAGCAGGGCCATCCCTCATCAGACCAGATTGCCCAGAGCCCCATCCAGCCTGACCTTGCATGGCTAGAAGGATGGGACCTTCACCACCTCTCTAGGCAATGCATTCCAGGGATCTTCCATCCTCAGAGGCTAGAACATTTTCCTCTTATCCAGCCTACCATACCTGATGCCATGCTAGATGTCAGAGCTTGCCGCCTGCTGCTGCCTTACAGGAAGCACTCAGCCTGCCTCCTTAGTTACATGGAACATAAATCAGGAGGACAGTGTGGTACCAATCTCTACTCCCACACGTGTGAATTATTTCCCTATACATTACTCAGAGATAACAAGGTGACTGGAAGGGCAGAAAATTCTCTTTAATTCAATTCCAAAGACCTGGAAAATTTCTCCTTACGAATTTCATCTCATCCCTGGCATGGTCTTCAGGAGGAAATCTCCTAAGAATGGACCCATCTCAGGGGCAAGTAAATCTGCCTTAAAAATATATGCTGGGCAATTGCAGCTGGAGAAGATGATAAAGCAATGTTGAAGCAAGCTCAGGGGCATTTTCAACAAACAGCTTGCTCGCACTAATAAACTGAGAGTGTAATTCTAGAGGCAGCCCATCTCCCTTAGCAGCAGGGACATCCAAGCCATGTGTCCTCAGGGTTTACAAAGCAGCATAAAAGCTCTTAGTTCTCCATTGAGTCATGAATCAGCTAAAATCAATATTTTTATTTCAAAGGAGGGTTTGGAGTGGGGTTTTTTTTTCTATCCTTTCTGAGCCTCACACGGTGAGGAACACGACGTTAAATCTCAGCTTTAAGGTAATGTTTTCTGACAAGACATGCATGCATCACTGAAAATGTGGGTCTGAAAGCAAAGTGTTTCTAGGACTGCAGAGACAAACATGCACTGACAGTATCTCAGGGTAATGGTCTGACTTTTACATGTATGTTTTTCCAAAGTTGGTTTTGTCCTAGTGAGATCCCATGAGGGTTTAACATCTGAGCAAAGGGTTTGTGGGGTTTTCTGGCCAGAAATCCAATCTGTGGTAACAAAGGGTGTGGAAAGCATCCCATCACCCCAAAGAAACTCTGGTGTGGATGGTGTCCCTGGTTGCACCATCCAGTATGTACTCCCTTCTCTTTGATCAGATCACGTAGCAGTAGGGACTGCGACTGGTGCAGTCCTACTTGAGAGAGGACTCATTAAAGCCTCACCTTTCTCTCATCTGTACAGATCGTACAACAAGAAGAGCAGATAAACAGCTTCTCTTCTCCATCATTGAGCTTGTAACAGGAAAACAGAGCTGGTAACCTTGTTCACTCTCCTTATACTTCTCTCTTTGCTAATAGAACTGCAGCTATTTCTTTCCTGAGCATAATACTCCCAGCTTCCATAATCTTTCTTGGTAAATTGCTGTAGATAGATAGACAGGTGCAGATGGAGATACAGATGATATTAGTGAATATTCCAGGATATTGCCTTTATCCATCGGATAGGATTGCTTACTGAGCAACTTCACTAAGCAGCAGGTTAGGTGACATTCAGCAGAGGAAGCTGCGTTAGAATGTGAGTGAAAAAAGGACCTGCAATAAACATTCTAAGACGGAGTAAATACATTATCCAGGCTGAACTTTACATCAAATTGATTCTGGGAATGGAGTGTGGTGTCTCATGTCCTCAGTTTTGTTACTGACGTTTTCCTTTGCATAGAGAAAGTCAGAAAAGCATTTTCTGGTAATCTTGTCTTCATGATACCACGGAATATTTCATTCTGGGAGCTCCTGGATCAGACAGATCGAGTTATCTCCAAGAAAAATTAATGAAAGGATTTTGCCTGGATGTGGATTAAAGGAGCATGAATTCTAAGAAGGATTGGGTTTATGTGAGCAGTGGTAGGAATGGACTTTGAACAGCATGCAGGAGGACAGGTCTGATGAGGAGCAGTTGAGGGAACTGGGGTTGTTTAGCCTGGAGGAAAGGAGGCTGAGGGGAGACCTTATTGCTGTTTACAACTACCTGAAAGGAGGGTGTAGAGAGGTGGGGGTTGGTCTCTTCACCCAAGTAACTAGTGGTAGGACAAGAAGAAATGACCTCAAGTTGTGACAGGGGAGATTTAGGTTGGACACAGAGTGGTCTGGGGTTGGAATGGACTGCCAGGGAGGAGATGGAGTCGCTGTTCCTGGAGGAAACTCAAAAAATAAGTAGATGTGGCCCTGGAGGGTAGGGTTTAGTGGGCAGGGTGGGATTGGGTTGACAGTTGGAATTGATGACCTTGTAGATCTCTTCCAACTTTAATGATTCCATGATTCCGTGATCCTGTACCTTGCAAACACAATGCTGGGCTCAGACCTCCAGCCATGCCAGCGTAAGACAATCTAACAAAATACTTGGCTCAATTGGAATCTCTCCTGACTACTGTCAGGCTCTGCAGCTCCAGAACTCACCCCATTTATCTGCTACTGTCTCTACCAGAGGAAGATGCTTTTAAAAACCCCAATCCATTATTTTCTGCTGAACTTACTTAGAAAGGGCTTGATTTTTCTAACAAGTGTACTATCCTAGACTTGGCTGTGCTAGATTAAGTTGGACTCAATGACCTTAAAGGTCTTTTCCAGGATTCTCTATACTATGATTCTGTGACTCTTATTCTGTCTCCTCTACAACTACTCCTTCCAAGTTTGCTGAGTCTGGTAGCCTTGAGCACTTATTTTCCAGATGAATGTGACAGCATTGCTTGTTTTCTCAGTACAGCAAGATGAGAAGGACAAGCAGGACGTGGTGTTTTCTAATAGAATCTGAAAAAATAAAGTTTCTGGGTTCATGTTGGGTTTTTTTCCAAAGGAAAAACTTCTATGTGAGAAAGGCACGGCAAGAAAAAAAGGCTCTGTTGACTGGTACACTGAAGAAACTGTTCAGGAACAGTTAATCCCTCCCAAAGATATTTCTTGAGCAATTCTGGAAAGATGAGATAGAAAAGACTTTACTTATCTGTCTTGCTGTTATTTGCAGCATGGCTAAAGAGGTGTCAAGACACACTTCTGCTGGAGCTTCAGTGTTTGAGCTTGTTCTTTCTTCCACTATCAGCATTATTTCTCATTCATGCTGCTCCTATTCTGTTTTCATTATTTGCTTGAAGGGAACCCCAAAGGTCATCTAGTCCAATCCTCCTGCACTGGGTAGGGACATCTCTCACCAGAACAGATTGCTCAGAGCCCCATCCAGCCTGACCTTGAATGGCTTCAGGCCACCCCCTCTCTGAGCAGCCTACTCCAGGGATCCCCCACCCTCAGATTCAAGATCTTTTTCCTCCTGTCCAGCCTCACTCTGCCCTTCTCCAGCTTCAAACCATGACTTCTCATCATGTTGTTCCCTGTAAGTGCCTGATTTAAAACCTTCACCAACTTCCACTACATCTTTCTCAGCCAAGTGTCTGTCAGCCTAAAGGGTTTTCTTCAATCAATTTCTACTTTAGTTGTTGATAATTGAAAATCTTCAATGTGTCTCTTTGAAGATCACTCCATCTTTTCATTTTCCAAGGGAAAAGTACGAGTACGTGTCTCAGTTCACTTTTCTTGGGTCCTTGCAGTCCACAGTGTATACTGTACAACCTCAAAATAAACTGTCCCATCATTATGCTCTACCCTGTACAAAGTGCAGTTAAATGACAGAATTATTAAGGCTGGAGAAGCCCTCTGAGCTCATCCAGCCCAGCCCAGCACCTAACATCACCACATCAGCCAGACTAGGGCACTAAGGGCCACATCTAGGCTGTCCTTAAACACCTCCAGGGATGGGGACTCTCATCACTGCCCTGGGCAGTCCATGCCAGGCTCTGAGCACCCTTTCCATGAGGAAGGGCTTCCTAACACCCAACCTAACCCTCCCCTGGCAGCTTCAGACACTGGCTGCCTGGGAGAAGAGCCAGATTCCCACCTGACTACAACTTCCCTTCAGGTAGTTGTAGAGAGTGATAAGGTCCCCCTGAGTCTCCTCTTCTCCAGGCTAAACACCCCCAGATCCTTCACCTTCTCCTCATAAGACTTTCCCTCTAGTCCCTTCAGTTGCTCTCCTCTAAACCAGCTCCAGCCCCTCATCTCTTTCTTGAAGTGAGGGGCCCAGAACTGCCCCAGTACTCAAGGAGTGGTCTCACCAGTGCCCACTACACCTTGACCACTGGATCATCACAATGTACTGAGGTTAATCTTAATCTTTGCTGTCTAATTTAAACTACATTAGGCCACAATAAGCTAAGACCAACCAGGCTGCCAAAGTCCTGCTGAGCTCATGTAGAAGGACATGATAGTTTCTTTGTAGTATAACTTTGCTACTCAAACTATCACCTCTATGTGGTTGTTGAGCTGGGGTTGATCTTTGTTTCGAGTTTGGAGCAGGAGATAGATCCGTGTCTGGAGCTGTGTCAATCAACCAGCCTTCAGCCATATCCCTCAAAACAGAGAGCAAAACTGGAACACAGTAGGATGCTCTACATCTTACCTGAGTAAGTGCATCCAGGATTATGAAAGTAAAGACCAATCCACGTTTGAAGGCTAGGCTGAGATCCTCTTTAAGGGGAGGGTTAGGTTGGATATAAGAAAGCCCTTCCTCACAGAAAGGGTGATCAAACACTGGACTGGACTGCCCAGGGAGGTGATGGAGTCCTCATCCCTGCAGGAGTTTAAGGACAGACTGGATGTGGCACTTGGTGCTCTGGTCTAGCTGATGTGGTGATGTTAGGTCATGGGCTGAGCTGGGTGATCTTAGAGGCCCTTTCCAGCCTTAACAATTCTAGCATTCTGTGTGACATTCTACTCCTAAGAAACACCCAGAGGAAAGCAGATTGTCCCTGTCTTCTGTGAAATATAGCTTACCACACTTCAGAAAGTACGGAGCTGTGTTCTCATGCTTCCAGCTTATTTATTGCCCCAACTGTCTGAAATCTACAGAGTCATGGATTTCTCCAGTAGCCTAATTCTTTAAAAACTGGTTTCTGTTCATGAGCATGAACAAGCTTCCTATTACAAGCTTCCTGCAGCAATTACTTCTGTACCAGAGTTTTATATTTATGAGGCCCCTTTGTTGTTCTAATTGTGATGAAGAGCAATAAGACTGCACTAGATGTGCTACAAACTTGAATGCACTTAGTTTAATTATAAGCAGGCATTTTATTCAGCTTCTTATCTGAAATTTATCAGCCTCTAGATACTCTGCAGCCAAGGTAATCATTCAATATTTAATAAACTGTGTAGGCATACATTGCCATCAGAATTCGATGAGAGCAGTATTTCAAAGAGCATTTTGGATAAGGGTGATGCACACCCAAGTGGTTTGTGCGATACAGACATGAAAGGAAGGTTTTTCCAGTTCTGTAGAATAAAGCATGGCAGATGGTTCAAAGTGGGATACAAGTCCTAAATTTCATGTCAAAGGGGCTTAGCAAACAAACTAGTTTAAAAAACACTCGTTCTTTTATCAACAGCACAAAGAATCTCACCTCCTTCCTGCAGCTCTACCTTCTCCTCGTGGCTGCCAGGATGGAGTTTTAGTGTGATTTATTTCCTGGACCTGAAAAGGAGTAATCACAGTGACCTCAGTCTGCTGTCTATGAACCATCACGAGTTCAGGGAAACAGCATTCCAACACTGTGGGCATCTTCTGTCAAACCAGACTGCAATGCAGAGTTCTGATTTAGCTTCATGAATCCAAATTAAATGCTTTTATTGGGCACGTCCAACCCTTTTGCTTCAGTTCAAAACAAAATGGGGGGGGGGGGGTTGCCACATCTATGCTTTTCTCAGCTTTCCATTGTACAAATCACTCAGCTTGCTGACGTTTCAGCTAGGTTTAGGAAGAAAAATATCAGGCTACTCCACAGAATGGAAAAAGTGCTGGGAAAGATTGCTTATGCTAAACCTAACTGGCAGTAGAGAATAAGATCAGGTTTCTGAAAAAATGTTTATGTATGGCAACCCTTGCTGCTTCCCTGGCAGGCAGGCTGCAAATGCAGCTGGATTAACCATGTCCCAAACTGCTGACTTCCCTGAAGAAAGTGGCACTGGCTGACACAGATGCCAGATCAGCAACAGGGGGGTGACTGTGGAGTCTAGAAGAGGAGGAGGCGGAGGGGATTCAGTTCATTCCCACTTCTGCAACATTTCTGCTGAATAACCACAGTAAGAAGCTGTTAGTCCCCCCAGCTGCAACTTCCCTCACAGCAACTGATGAGCACACATGCCCCTTGCATAAGAGATTCTGCTATTTATTTATGTGCAAACATATAGACATTAATTCCTCTGCACAAGCAACGCATGGCTGCATTTTCCTGCTCCTCCAGTTAATGAGAGAGAATCTAATGGCAGCATCTCTGTGGTCTGTGAAACCTCACTGTGGTCCTATTCCATATGGGAAGAGCAGTGGAAGGTAACGAATCCAATTAAGTTCACATTTAACATTAGACCGAGAAATAATTGGCAGCGAAAGTCTGGGCAATTTTTCTGAGAGAGAAGAAATGGTTGAGTTTTGCTTTCCCAGACACTTGCTAAAAGCTTAAATACCACTGAGCTCGAGGAGGCTTTCGCTCAAATGTTATGTTTGATTCTCAAAAAACCAACACGAAAATGGTATTTGGAAATGGAAATGGGTTTGTTTTCACAATGAAACCCTCTGCAAACATCATCCTCTCTCCCCCTCAGCTCTGTTTGACAAGTTTCACTGGCTCCAAGAAAACGTATTTATTTCCAGACGAACCTTTCAAGAGAATTAGTTTGAAACGAGTTGACTTTGGTTGTTATCCTACACTCCTTCCCTATTTGATTAAGTTGACTCTAACCAGATGGCGTTCGACGAATAATTACACAGTCATGAAAAAAATATTTTGCATTTGAAGAAAGCTTTATGCAGACACACTAATCAATTTAGACACTGTATCTCGTTTGTTTATAGTACAGCTCCCAGTCGGAGTGTAATTATCTAACTTTGTATCTACATTTAACTGTCTAAATTGAAGGAAATAAAACAGAGCTGAAGGAACTAATTGTCAGCGTTACCCACCAATTTGCATTGAAGAATTAATCAGCACGGAAGAGTATGTGAGCTTAAAATACGTTATGCTTTTATAGGTGCTGAATACTATTTGTGAGTGCATCCCTCCGCTGCAGACAGCCCGTTGCGCAGCGCTGTAATCTGCACCATCCCCCTGAGTATCTAGTGAAATGTGCAATTAGGTCTGAAGTGTCACAGTCATTTTTTACTGCAATAAAATAGTAGGTGGAAGGAAAAAAAAGAGACTTCAGGGTACTGATGCACTTTATTCCCGCATGGTGAGGTGCAGTGCTGTGTCCAGCTCTGGAGAAGAAAGACGTGGAGCTGTTGGAGTGCGGCCAGAGGAGGCCGTAAAGGTGATCAGAGGGATGGAGCCCCTCTGCTGTGAGGTCAGGCAGATAGATGGAAGAAATGGAGGTGGTAAGACCCTGGCCCAGGTTGCCCAGAGAGGTGAAAGGAGCACCATTCCTGGAAACGTTCCAGGTCAGTTGGACCTTGGGGCACTAAGCAACCTGCTCTAATAGGAGATCTCCCTGGGAGTCAGACTAGAAGACCTTGAAAAGTCTTTTCCCACACAAAATGTGTTAGGGTTCTATGATCCCATGAACTTACTAAGATCTACTCTAGTGAGTGATGCTTCTGTTTATTGCAGAAGGGTTGGACAAGATGATTTTGGAGGTCCTTCTCAACACTATGAATCTATGATGAGCCCAGTCCAGCTACCTCTCAAGCCTATGAAAAACATCCCACTGATTGCTTCAAGCCCTTGAACTGTACCCTTGATTTAAATTCAGTGCTCAGAAGTTAGATTATCTAAAATTCAAGAACATTTTCCAGCACCGAATGAGTAGGATATCTTTGCACTCATGCAAACACCAGCCCCTTCACTTCCCCATGCCTTGAGAGCCTCTCAGTGTTTTCATACCTCTTCCTCATATCTGTGTCTTCCATAACTCGTTGGACCATTCCTCATATGGATTTTTATTTATGTTTAAGCTTTCAGCTTGGAAAGCAGAACCAGCAAACCCCAGCAATATCGTATCTGTCACAGAGCTCACCACTGAGCTGAGTCACAAATGACACGCATTTGCTCCCCCATCCCTTGCTGCAAAACCCCAGTGGAACTCAGCCATGGCGTGAGGAGTGACAAGCGAAGATGAGTTTGTAGGGTTGGGAGACAAGATCAGATTTCATAGTCCCTGCGTGGTTTTATGTCCCAGCTTCAATCACTGAAGATTTTCCATTCTTCTCATCTTTTTTTCCTCTTTTCCTTGAGATGAGCTCCAATAAAGAATACTGTCCTCTTTGGTTTAGGGAAAAGAAAAAGGCTTTGACTTAAAAAGGAAAAAAATGTAAAAGGAATGCAAAACCACTCACCCAGCAGCCCGGGACACTGCCTGCTGTGATTTATTTTGGTCTTTACTTTGCCTATCTCTGTCCTCTCTGCTGTCTGTCCTGGCTTCCATATTCTAAGAGATTATTATGTTTAAGCCGTTGCATTCAGTGAAACTCACAGAATCACAAGCAGTTAGGGATTGGAAGGGATCTTGTAAAATCATCCAGTCCAATCCCCCTGCCACAGCAGGATCTCCTAGAGCAAGACACACAGGAACAGTGCAGGTGGGTTTTAAACGTCTCCAGAGAAGGAGACTCCACAACCCCCCTGGGCAGCCCCTTCCAGGGCTCTGGCACCCTCACCAGGAAGAAGTTTCTTCTCCTCTTGATGTGGAACCTCCTCTGTTCAAGCTGCCACCCAGTGCCCCTTGTCCTAGCATTGGGTGCCACTGAGCAGAGCCTGGCTCCTTCCTCCTGACACCCACCCTTTCCATCTTGATCAATATTCATGGGGTCACCCCTCAGGCTCCTATTTTCCAAGCTCAAGAGACTCAACTCAAACATCTGCAGGCTCTGGTGTTCTGTGGGTGCTCTCCAGTTGTTTTTCAGCTCTAGAATAAAACCAGAAGAAATGAGTTCTAATCTAGGCCACTTCAGCTGAAGACATGAAGATTTGATGCAAATAAATGGAATTACAGGTCAATTCTCTGCCAGTTCTTTATTCCTTCCAGCACTTGAGATGAGTTAGAAAGACTGAAGGTTGTGATCTCTTCTGGGTTTTTTTTTAACAGCTGATGTGCAGAAAGGTTAGAATAAATATTGCAAACCTTCTTCTTATTTTAGCAAAATAACAGAGAAGAAGAACTCGCATTGTTGCTGTTCTAAAATGTGTTGCTGATATCCTACGTGACATCAAAGAGCACTTTAAAAGGTCATTTAGCACATTAAATAAATGTAAATGGATGAATTCTATACCAAGAGATCTTGAAAACCCCAGCACCGTGTTCTAATTAGAATCACAGAGCGCTTTGGGTTCGACTGGACCTTTAAAGGTCATTTAGTCCAATTCCCCTGCAGTGAGCAGGGACAGCTTCAACTAAAGCAGGTTGCTCAGAGCCCCATCCAGCCTAACCTGGAATGTTTCCAGGGATGGGACTTCTACTACCTCCATGGACAACATGGGACCATGTGTTACCACCCCCAGCATCATTTTTTTCCCTTATAGCTGATCTGAAATTCTCCTCTTTTAGTTTAACCATCACCCCTTACCCTGTAGCAATAACCTCTAGTTATAAAATTAACTAAAGAAGAGTCAGATTAAGATTCATTTTGCTCCTCTAATCCTCTATACTTGAAAATTACCTGTTCTTCTGCATTTGGGTTTTCTTACAGTCCCCTAAGGTTTGCTAAAGAAGAGAAAGCTTTAAGGTAAGGAAGGTAAAGACCCTCATGTAATATCAGGTGGGATGAGGCAACTAGGTACAGATGTGAGAACACAGTGAGTGCTGGAATGACAGTAGCAGTCAACCTAGTAGAATATGATTACAAACACAAATACTCAGATTAAATGAACCACCTCCGTGATACTCGTGACAAGGACTGCAGGATGCAGTATTGCCCAGTGAACTCACAACTGTCTTGGCATGTGAATTCAGAACCTGTTCTCCCTGGCAAGCTGCAAGACAAGTGCCCAGGCAGGTGCACCAAACACTAGGCTTCATTAATTCATTAACCCTGGAGGAATTGCTGTAGTGAACACCATGGAGCAGAAGTTAGATGATGTGCAGGCAGGAATGTCACCAAAACAGGCATTAGATCACCCAAACTGCAGGAATCATAGAATCTTTCATAAATATCAGAAGGAACTTCTTCACAGTGGGGGTACCAGAGCATTGGAACAGCTGCGCAGAGGGGTTGTGGAGTCTCCTCCTCTGGATAGAAGGACCCATTTGAATGTCTTCCTGTGTGACTTGGTCTAGGTGATCCTGCTCTGGCAGGGGGATTGGACTGGATGATCTTTCAAGGTCCCTTCCGATCCCTAATGATTCTATGATTCACGTTGGAAGAGACCTCCAAGACCACGAAGCCCAACCATCAGCCCAATGCCACCATGCCCACAAAGCCACCTTATCTAGTGTCCCATCTGTGTGGATTTTGAACACCTCCTGGGATGATGACTCCATCCCCTCCCTGGGCAGCCTTTTCCAATCCCTGACCACTCTGACACTCCCAATGTCTAATCTAAACCTCCCCTAGCACAACTGCAGGCTATTTCCTCTTGTTCTATCGCTTATGACTTGGGAGAAGTGTGCTTAGGCTCTGCTTCATTCTCCTAGAGGTACGCTGAGACATTGGGGTGGTAACCAGCTTGTGCCTCGTGTTGTTAAGACATTATCTTGCTCAACCAGTTGCTCCATGGAGGCACTCATGGAAGAAGAGAGCTGCTCCATGTCAGCTCCTCCTCCTACTGTTCTTCCCTTGTGGTCTTCCACTGTCAGAAGAGCAAAGGCTTCTTTTGACCTCAGTTACCACAGGAAAAGCTCTGCTGAGTCTGAATACATGTATGAAGCAGTCCTGAGGTCAACAGCTTTGTGGCTGCCTGTAGGTTATTTCCAAGTGGAGAATGCTAGAAAACCAATGTGATTCCCTCAGCATTTCATGTTCTCCTGTATCACAGCACAGATGGGCGCAGCAAAGGATGGGCATTATGTACCATCAAATAGGATCACTCAGTGCAAGCCAAACATGCCCATATCTGTAGTATAACCACACAGTATAGTCGGTTAAACCACTTGTTTTTGGTTATTACTTGCTTCCTGTGGCTGAAAAAGCAGTGTAATGGGGATGGCCATGAGAGGAAAACTAGGGAGAGAGCAACTCAGAGATCCAGAGCGATCCAGATGGATTTAGATGTAGAGTATTGGGAGGGCAGACATGGTAATTGTAAGTGGGAAGTCTCCTGATTGCCTCCTGCCCTAGTTGCTCTGTTGGTGACAAGTCTCTATAGGGAGGAGATCTAACTGTTCATGGCATTCTGCCCACAGGGAGCTACTTATGTAGATGGGAAAATGTCAGCCCAGCGAAGGAATTGTTAACCTTTCTCTGGGATGGGGGGAGTGTTAATCACTGCTGGAGAGCAGGGCAAGAATAACTGTGAGAAAACTTCTTTGCTAACATTTTGCTGTCACCGACTTTTGAAGATTTGTTAAAGGCTCTTCTGCCAGCTCTGCAAACTGGAAGCCTTTTCCCAGGGGTGTTTGGGAAGTGGAGCTGGATGTGACCCTGTCTGGCACTGGGCAAGGGCAAGTCCCATCCCCAACACCTTCCCCGTGGCAAACCCAGCCTTCAGCCATGCTGGAGCTCCACATTTTGGAGGGGAGACCAAAGGGAGACAGCTGTCTGTACAGTGAGATATTGTCAGCTGAAATGAGATGCCTGTAGAGTTTTAGGATGGACAGCCTTGACTTCAGGCAGGTACAAGCATTTTTCCCTTCCAAACTCACCCCATTTGCTGTTTATTAGCTCCTTATTCTTCTGCAACAGCCTTTGTTAAGGAAAAAGAGCGAGAGAAACTGGAGGAAAACTGTTCTGTGAGGCTCTCCAAATCACACCAAGGATGGAAAAGCTCTTTCTGGCCTCAGGTGACAGAGGTGGCTTACAAACCCCTCATTTGTTGTCCTCAGTCCTTCAGGAAAACAGAGAGAAACAATGGAGACAGGGGCCAGGATTTGCTGCTCATACTTGCAGTGAACCACAAACTTCAGTGAGCAAAATAACCATGTCAGGCTTGTTTGATGATGAAGTCCAGATAATATCCCAGTGAAACCCATGCAAACCACTCTCACTGCCACATGATTCCAGTGAGTAATTCTCCCCTACAGTGACTATGTGAGAATCATTATTTTCACTCAGTGCATCAGGTGGATTCACAGCCCGAGTTCAGTGTTTGATTGATAACAAAATCCCAAACAGGGCTTCTCTCTGCTCACACCCTCCGTTCCTGACTCACTGGACCTGGAACACGAATATCTTGAGGTGGCCTAGCAGAGTCAGTGTAGGCAATGCAGCTTGCAAGAACAAGGGGGGTGGTTTAAACCCTCAAGAAGGGAGATTAAGATGAGATCCTAGGAAGAAATCCCTCCCTGTGGGGGTGCCGAGGCACTGTGGAACAGGCTGCCCAGGGAGGCTGTGGCTGACCCCTCCTTGGAAGTGTTCAAGGCCAGGTAGGATGGGGCTCTGGGCAACCTGGTCTGGTGAGCAGTGTCACTGCCCATGGCAGGGGGTTGGGACTGGGTGATCTCTGAGGTCCCTTCCAGCCTGAACCGTTCTGTGTTTCAGTGATTTTAGGAGGTCTGGGTCCTGGATGGAAGAAGGAAATCTCTTCATGGTTTAGTGAGCATGATAAGGTCAAGTTGATGGTTAGACTGGGTGATCTTGTGGGACTCTTCCAATCTTAGTGGTTCTATGATTCTTTCCCCTCCTCCCACATATTAGCCCTAGATAATGAAGAGCTCATGGACAAAGACCTAGCCTGCTGATTGCAGGAATAAATTCAGAGAGCAGATCATGAAACTGTGAGCTGATTCATTTCAGCAAACCATGATGTCTGTGATGAAAAGACCCAGAGGCAATGCTAAAGCAGAGCTCACCAGGGGGGCAACAAACCCTGTGCACAGGCAGCAGGAGAGGGGACCTGCTTTTCCAACCCCAGCCTAGCTGATGTCTGATTAATATCTCACAGCAAGTGCAGCAGCAGTAAGTTTGCACAGCGTCAAAGAAAGGATATAATGAGGCCTGAGAGAGGATGGCTTTGCTCTTCCCAGCCTGAATGTCTTCTCCAGAAATATTCAGGGCTGCACAACAGCGAGCGGGGCTGTGGGTAGATGTGGGCAGCTGCACGTCTCACCACAGCTCAGATCATTAACAGCAGGTTCCATCACAGTTGCTCCTTACTGGATTTTCAGTTCTGCCTCCTACACACCCAAAACCTCTGTGGGGAGGGCTCTGGCAAATTCACCCTGCACCCAGCCAGCTGAGGTGATCAGGCATTGATTTTTGAGAGGAATATCTGGGGTTTGCACTAAATCACTTTTAAAGTTTCCCTTCCATTCCAAACAACTCTATGATTCCATGTTTTTATAAGCTCAAAGCAATGTTGCTTTAAGTCTGCAAGGCTGGAAATTTCTGCACAGGACTGATTTTGCTCATAACTTCTGCTTATTTGCAAAGACAGGTTAAACAGACACCACCCTATCCTAAGGACCTCCATAGGAACTTCATTAAATGTGCTATGGAAGGGTGAGATGGCCCAAAGTTGCTTCAAATCATTAATAGAACCATAGAATCCTTAGGGATCAGAAGGGACCTCAAAAAATCATCCAGTCCAATCCTCCTGCCACAGCAGGATCACCCAGACCAAGTCACACAGGAACAGATCCAGGTGGGTCTGGAACGTCTTCAGAGAAGGAGACTCCACAACCCCCCTGGGCAGCCTGTTCCAGCGCTCCGGGACCCTTCCTGGGAAGAAGTTCCTTCTGATATTTATAGGGAACCTCCTATATCCTGTGCATGGCAGCAGCCACAGATCTGAAGAAGGTGCAAGGAGCTTTAACTGACCCTGTGTGTGTGTGGAGGCCATGCCGCTTGCAATGTGAGGAGTGTGAAAGACTGCAAAGACCTACACCTTTCCTCTAAGGAGCTCATGCATCTTCACCCCATACCAGCTCACTGCTGCTGGGTGCTGCAATGATCCTCAGGGGGGTTTGGCATCGCCTTGGTAACTCAGCAAACAGCTGCTTATTGCAAAAATGGCCACGTTTATTAGGTCCTGCTGGCACAATTACAAATTATGGGAGCAATCTAGGTGCCCAAACTAAAAGCCTGTGCTGTTTCAGTCCTTCTAGGCTGTCTCTGCTGGACCCTAAGCTGCCTCACACCATCACCATGAGTCCTGATAGATGCTGGGTGTTTTTTTCAGTTTTTCAGCAGAAAGGTTGGATGCTTGAGTGCAGAGCACAGAGGAGAACCCAGCCTTACAGACACCCAAATCGTGTCCTTTCCAATTAGTGTTGGGAAGTCAGCAAGTGCTCCACAGCCCTGGACCCACCCTGTCCGAGCAGCAGGGCTTTAACAGTGCCCCAGTTCCCATTCACCGGTCTGTGTTTGGGGAAGAGAGCATTCCCTTGGAAAATTACCTCCTCAAATGACAGGCACAATATTTATTCCTCACAAAACGTGCATTTAACAAGCTCTGCCGGCTGCCCAATGCCCTGGCAGTTTCAGGAGGACCTTTCTTGCACGGCACTCTGCTTTCCTGGGAGGCAGGCAGAGGATGCCATCCGCTCTTTCGCTTCTGCTGGCTGTTTTCCACTTATTTGCTTACTGTTTTCCATCCCAGTTAGCTCTGCATAGCCTGGAGGGAGTGAACTACATTCTCTTTCTGGGGCATCATCAAAAGAGCCGAACGGCAGACAACCCCATCTGTGTGAATCTGGTGGCAGCACGTGTGCACTGCAGTGGCCTGCAGAGATTTCTTGTTTTCCTCATAGCACAGGAAGAAAAGCATCCAGTGACCCCGACACTAGGGCTGGCTGTTCATCCACACTTGGTGTCTGCTTGGAAATAAAAGCTTTTAAACAGACCATTCACAGCAGAGAGATGATCTACCCGGTCCCTTGAGATCCTTTCTAGAGCCAGGACTTGTATGATGGATAATTGTTTGAGAATATTTCAAGCTATATCGAGATTTCCTTTGTAGATCAGAAGTGGAAGGATTGAACTAGAAATAAGTCTCAGCATAGGAACAGAGTTATATAATGGACATTACCTAACTCCTTGTGAAAAGGCAACTATCTTGAAGTACAAATTAATTAATATTATTATTATTAAAATGAGTGGATGCATATGCAAAAAAAAGGTGGCTTTGATGTGCTACGTCACAGCCACTCCTCACGGGACAATGAGGAACCTGGGAATGGGGCATAGAAGTCATCTCATATAGGAAATGACAGAAAGAGTTACAGAAATGAATCTCGCAGAAAAGGAGGCAGGTAAACCTGTCACACAGGCTGGGAAATGCAATTATAAGGTGGGAGAAAGAGTAGAATAACTTGAGGATTTGCTAGGATTTACAGTTCTTTCTTTCTCTTTTCTACTGGTAAAACTCAACCAGCTGGCTTTGCTGTCCAAAAGAAATCCATCAGTCCTCAACTAGGCATGAAGAGCTCTTGCTCCTGGCTCAGCTGGAGAGTGAATATTCAAAAATGGGGTTTTTTTTCTATGCAACTCTTTTATTGGTGTTTTGTTTTAGTGATTGAGATGATGTGGGGTTTCTTTCATGTATCATAGATTCATAGAATGGCTCAGGTTGGAAGGGACCTCGAAGATCACCTAGTTCCAACTCCCCTGCCATGAGCAGGGACACCCCCCACCAGACCAAGGTGTTCAGGGTCCCATACAACCTGGCCTTGAACACTTCCAGGGAGGGGGCAGACACAACATCCTTGGGCAACCTGGTCCAGGGTCTCAGAACCCTCATCAGGAAGAACTTCTTCCTGACTTCCAGTCTCAACCTCCCTTCTTCCAGCTGGGAACCATTCCCCCTGCTCCTGCCACTCCAAGANTCATCCTCGTGGCCCTCCTCTGGACACCTTCCACCAGCTCAATCTCCTTCCTGTGCTGGGGGCTCCAGAACTGGATGCAGGACTGCAGGTGGGGTCTCAGGAGAGCAGAATAGATGGGGAGGATCCCCTCCCTCGCCCTACTGGTCACACTTGTCTTGCTAAGCCCAGGATGCAGTTTGGGCTCTGGGCCACAAGTGAACATTGCCAGCTCCTGTTGAGTTTTTCATCACCAATCCCCCCAAGTCCTTCTCCTCAAGGCTGCTCTCACTCAGTTCCATACCCAGCCTGTTTCTGTGCCTGGGATTGCCTCAACCCAGGTGCAGGACATTGCACTTGGAAGAGCAGCACTGCTAATGGAAAGGCTGTTTGCACTCTTACAGGAGAAGCTTTGCTGATGTTAGCTTTGGATCGGCACTTTTTCAGTAGTTTTTACTCTGGGCAACACATCGCTATGAAAATTGGATTTGGGCAATGGACACTCCCTGAGCTACTTTACTTGCAGTGTAATGACTTTAGCTAGGAGTTGAGCATACATCATGCTTCCATCCAGTGCTTTGCTTCCCAGGATCAGCTGCACATTTGGGGTCTCAATGCATTTGCCCTCAGTCACGATGATATGGGAGAACACTCTCGCTTTGATTGACTTGCAGAGCCTAACGGTTTAATCCTCCATTAAGAGTGTCCTGTGGAAATCAGGGCTTAATTTAATTGTGCTTAGACCACAAGGTGACCCCAATTCCTTTTTCAAGTATCCTGGTTTCAGTGACTTCTAGGCTGGTGTTTTAATCGTCTTAATATTTAAGAAGCTCTTGTTAAGACGTTAAGTAGCACTTCTGAAGAAGAAGGAAGAGGAGAAGGAAGGAGTGCAGCTGTCATGGCTGGTGTTGAGGATGTTGGACATCAGTGTCGAAGGAGACCCCTATATTTGAGATCCCTATATTCTTTTCTACTGAGAAAGATGCTGTTTTCCTAAGAAGGATTACAACTTCAATATTAAAACCCAAAGTATTAGGTGATATCCAGCTGTCCCTGCCTGTGAGATTAAATGAGACACCATTTGTTTCAGAAGCAAGCTAACTCTTTAAAGCACAGCATTTAAATAGTGCTACTGTTTATCCTAGGAAGGAAAAGAAACAGGGGGAAAAAAGAGACTCTTCTTTTTCATGAAGTCAGGTTTGCTATGAGAAATGTTATTTATTGCCAACTAAGAGGCTCCTTGGAATGGTAGAAATTCTTGTCTCCCTGGTGCCAGTATCTCACTGATGTAAACACCAGGTAAATTGAGTTAGAAATTGCAGCTTCTGAGTTCCCTCTTTCATCTGTTTCCTTGTCTCTAGACCTGGTCTGTCACTGGCAATCACATTTCCTACTAAATATCCCACTAATTTGCTTAATTACTGCACTCTGACCAGCAGGTCCTTCCTCTTTAAGAGCTTGCAGGGCAGGTTGGGGTGACTGGTCTAGCTAAAAGGCTTTATAAAGGGTAGAGGGCACCAGCCCATGGTATGAACCGTGTGATGTGCTTTGCTTTGTATCTCTGAAGATTATCAGGTTTGGACTCCAGTGTTAGAGGGTAGGGAAGCAATGATGGATGTTGATTTCAGACCCTAAAAATAAGGATACATGTAAAAGAAAATGTATTGCCTTCCAGTACCTGAAGGGAGCCTACAGGAAGGCTGGAGAGGGACTTTTCCTAAGGGGATCTAGGGATAGGACAAGGAAAATGGGTTGAAACTGGACTGCCCAGGGCAGTGGTGGAGTCCCCGTGTCTGGAGGTGTTGAAGGGCAGCCTGGCTGTGGCCCTTAGTGCCCTGGTCTGGCTGATGTGGTGATGTTAGGTCCTGGGCTGGGCTGGATGAGCTCAGAGGGCTTTTAAAGCCTCAGTGATTCTGTGATTCTCGGTTTCTCCTTTAGGATTAATTCCAGGATCTTAATACCCTTCCCTCAGGAAATACTTGCCTGAAAAACAAAGCACTACGCCACTTCAGTAGAGAAGATCCTCCCGTAAATACAAACCTTTACAAGTGATAGAACTTAATTACAACTCCCAAACCCTCTGAAATCCTTACTTTATCCATCTCATAAACGCATACCGCTTGTAATATTCCTCTAGAACTCCAAAGAGCTAATTTTGCATGCTCCCAATTAATAATATTCTAGAGAGGCAGAAGGTATACACAGACTTTCTAAATTAATACTCATGTTTCCATGCAAGCTTTTAATCAAAGAAGACAGCGTGACACCTCCAGAGGCTCGTATGCCATTGCGGTGCCGATAACATTCACATTGTTCTTTCCAAAACATATTCCACTCCCCTATTCTCATGATGTTTCCAGTTCCTTCACAAATTGCTCCTAGTTATTAGTTTTGCCCGTGGTTGGTCTTCGCTTTGGGAGAATGATTTGGATTTGGAATGGTTTCTTATAATGAGTAAGATTTTTATTGCTCTTGCACGTTATTTTTATCAAGTATCTTCCTGTCACCTGTTTCTGGGATAAAGCATCTTCTTTATTGCTCTCCCTGCGAAGTGCTGAACACACACTGAAGTCCCAGAGAGCTGAAAGTCATCCAGGCCATCACACATGGCTTCTTGACAAGTGTGTGTGACTCCAGGAGACACCCCCTACCAGTGAGCTTTGGGGGATGTTTCAGAGGGGGCTCCCACAGGCTCTTTCAGACGGTGTTATGCTATTCCAGGAGGTTCCCCCAGACAAGTCACACATCTCTGGGGTGCATGTGCTGGTAGACACAGCCGCTACCGTCAAGTCATTTCATTTCTAATTAAACTGAACCCCAGTCATCAGCACAGCCATGAGCACAGTGCTGCTGGGGGTTCCATTCCTCTCAGGTCTGACCCTATAGCATCTCCAAAGGCAGAAATATCTCCCTACTTGATTTTGATTCCCAGAAATCTGAAGAACATAGAAAAATATGTGAAGATGTATTGATTTTAGCAGAAGGGCTCAAATAAAATCCTCATAGTGGTATGCATTGCCAGTTTTGAGGGATTCCTGGCTCACAAGATTTTGCAGTGAATCATAGAATCATTAGGGATGGGAAGGGACCTCAGAAGATCATCCAGTCCAATCCCCCTGCCACAGCAGGATCACCCAGACCAAATTGCACAGGAACACATCCAGGCGGGTCTGGAATGTCTCCAGAGGAGTCTCCACAACCCCCCTGGGCAGCCCCTTCCAATGCTCCCATACCCTCCCTAGGAAGAAGTTCCTTCTGATATTGATATGGAACCTCCTCTGTTCCAGCTGGCACCCAGTGCCCCTTGTCCTATCACCAGATGACCTTGAGAAGAGCCTGGCTCCATCCTCCTGACACCCACCCCTCACAAATTATAGAATGAATGAGGTCCCCCCTCAGCCTCCTCTTCTCCAAGCTCAAGAGACCCAGCTCCCTCAACTTTTCCACATAAGGGCACTGTTCTACTTCCTTCATCATCTTGTTGCTCTATGCTGGACACAGACAAAGATTTTTTTAGGAAACCCTGGACAAAAAAAAAAAACCCAAAACCTCCAAAATCAAACTAGGACTTTACCACAGCAGTGATCAGAAATAGGACCCAAACTCTTGGTTCTATATCCAGGATCTTCACCGTGAGCTAATAGTCTTGATCCAATCTAGCCTTGTGTCCCATTCCATGGGGACATTTTTGACACGATGGTCCTCTCTGTGTTTGAGGGGTAGCACAGGCACATTGTGTTTTATTTTTCTATATACACATGATGCCAACTGTGTGCAGCTTGTAAAAATATCTGTACCAGCTTATCTGACTAGAAATAGCATTTTCCTCCAGGCTACCTTTGTAATTTCTCCTATATAGTTGCCAGGAGTATCTGTTCAAGTGATCTCTTTTATTTATGAGAACATTTTTACCAAAAAAAGGACTTCTGATCAACTCTTGTTTCACTAAGTGCTGTCATTGAAACGCAGAATCACAGAATTATTGAGTCTGGGAAAAAAACCTCTGAGCTCATCCAGCCCAGCCCAGGACCTAACAGCACCACATCAGCCAGACCAGGGCACTAAGGGCCACAGCCAGGCTGTCCTTCAACATCTCCAGGGATGGGGACTCCATCACTGCCCTGGGCAGCCCATTCCAGTGTCTGATCACCCTTTCCATGAAGAAGGGCTTCCTAACATCCAACCTAAGCATATACTGGCAGATTCAGACCCTGCTCTCTTCTCCTATTGCTAGTTTCCTAGGAGAAGAGCCCCATCCCCACCTGTCTACTACCTCCCTTCAGGTAGTTGTAGAGAGTGATAAGATCCTCCCCTGAGTCAGCTCCCTCAGCCTCTCCTCATCAATCTTTCCTTCCAGTCCCTTCCCCAGCCTCACTGCTCTTCTTGATTTACTCCAACACCTCAATCTCAAACTGTACCCAGTAGTGGAGGTGAGGTCCCACCAGTGCCCAGTACAGGGGGAGAATTACAGCCCTATCTCCCCAGGAAGGGCTTCCGAAGACTCACTGGGAGCAGAGGTGGCAGGGAGGAGAAACCAGTGAGTACAACTGGGCTTTGCAGTAAGGAACTATTGTCACAAGTCACAAGCAGATGAGTCTTGGGGACTCTGCAAACAGTGTTCCTGGGTAAATTCATTCTGTTCCCAGTACCCAGCTGGGCCAGTGCAGCTCAGGAGCAATGAGGAGGTAATAGCCACCCTGACTGTGGTCTGAGAACTCACAGGGGAGCTCAGTAGTGTGGGGGTCACAGGCATTTATATCCCCACAGCAGGAGCAACTGGTCTGTGGGATGCTTCACCTCAACTAATGAGGTCTAGGCTGTGCATTTGTGTGTTTTCTTGAATTCAGAGGAGCTGCTGCCCTCTAGCACTTTCTTGGCTGGAGACTCTTTTTTTGGTCTCTCTGGACTAGAGCCCAGCTCTTCCATACAGCACTCATACTTGTTGGGAACAAGTGATATTCTCACTGTCTTCCTTGTTTCAAGCCTGGAAAAGAAACGCAACTTGCAGAACTGACTGCAGCTCTGATCCTTTTTGTTCAGTTGCAGAGGAGCTGTGGAGCATAGAGACCAACAGTCCAGGAATCAGTAGCAATCTGGTGTTCAGACCTCAACACATTGACCCTTCCAATCCCATGTAGATACTGCATAAATTTACTTCTCTGGTTTCCCCTTCCATGCAGGCATCACAGTCTTACTCCAAGGAGTAAGGACTCTCCAAGGAAGCTACAGCCTGCAGGCTGGTTCTCTGTGTGGAAACCCCCAGGTAAATCCAGCCTAGCACTCAATGTATTGATCTGGCTGTAGTCTGGACATCTAACTCCACTAACTTCGTAGCCAGTCAAAAAGTTCCCCAGATCAAAACGAAGACTGCATACCTTTCTTCTTACTTTGTCTTCCTTGCTCACGCCACTGAGCTCTGCTCTGCAAGCTGATGGGTTTCTATCTCTTGAATCGACAGTGCAAAGCAGCAAAAAAATCTCTCAGTGATGTGTGCGGGGGAATTTTTAGACTTGAAAGCAGACAAACCATTGCTCTTGAAAGAAATTATCAAGGATACATAAAGGATGGGCCAAGAAGACTGTCCTGGTTCTTCTGCTTGATCTCACAGAGTGAAATGCGCCACGAGTCTATCTCAGAAATATGTAGATCCTACCGTCTTGATATTTGTGCTGCGAAGCTTAAATGTCTTTCTTTCTCACCCAGGAAAAATGTCAGAGGCATATAGAAATAAGTGACTTCCTTCGTGGTGTAGGCAGCTGGATCCCCAGCTAAGGATGGCTCCTCTGGAACTTTGTAAAAAGGAGATGTTCTTAAAAAAAGAAAAGCTGGTGATGTGTGTTTTTCTGAGGTAGATGAATGAATTCTGTTTAACAGGGTTAAAATTAGCCTGAGCGGTTTAGAACCGCTTAGTTATCCTTTTCTCCTGAATACATCATACACAGTTTATTTAGACACGAGGAGGCTGCTCCTGTTTGAAGGGGGGTAGGGTGGGTGAGTAGTGGGGGGTGCTTTTCTGGCCTAAGCAGAATAATACTTGGTTGAGAGGGCTGAAAACCTTCTTCCATGCCCACCTCTTCTTTCTCCTCTGAATGACTGGGGTTATTTTCATGCCTGGTTATGCAGCAGGGTGTATAGTCAACCTGCTCCTTATAGGTTGGAAATACTATGGTTTGACAAAATAGCAAGGTAAATTAAAGGAGGTATCAAAGCTGTCCTCAGCCAAGGGAATAAATATTACTCCAGTGGAATTGCATGGCTTCTTCCAAAGAAGAAAGTAACAGAACCTAACAGGCCACTGGCCTGCAGTGTAATGGAGAGGCAGGTTAATCCATTGATAACAGCGTAACTCCTGCACACCCGTGCAATCATGGCAGGGAATGCATTACTGAGCACTGGGAGGAGTAAGCAAGGAGAAACATCTGAAAGGCTCAGTATCAGCATGTCTTTATTGCAGAAAACAGATGCTCCTGGTCAGCTGATCTTTTGTTTTACAAGAAGAATATGAAAAATGACAGAATAACCATGGGCTTCCTTCATAAACTGGTTTTTGTCCCCCCAGCAATTAAATAAACAAAAGAAAGGCAGTAACTGAAGACAAACCTGCCAAAGTATGAAAAGGGATGGAAACTTTCCACTCTGACAGTAAAAGATGAGTGTGTTAATGCTGTTGGGGCTCTCGTGGGTTGTGCATCTCTCTTGCCATGAGCAGCTTCCCCCCAGGGATGGCAGAAGCTGCCAGCCCAGGGACTATCACGGCATCTCTGGGACTTCAGCAAAACAACAGAGCATGGCATGCCACAGCATGTATTTCCAGGCCAGAAACTGAGCACAGCAAAGAGTAAACTGAAATGTCATCGACTGAGATGGATTATTTTATTCCATTTTCTCTCTGCCAGGCATAAATACAGGTGTATTCAGCCAACCAGCACCACTGCCAGAGCTCAGCTCCTTAATGCTGCCTGATTACCCTGCTGGTGGGTTCAACTGGTGGGTGAAACTGAGGCAACACAATCCAATTGTTTTATTTTCATCGAAACATCTTAATTGAGTGGAGACCCTTCTCATCTGTCAGGAAGCCTACATGCAGAAGTTTAGAATTAAGAAGCTCCTATTCTCCTCTGCTGGCCCTATCTTTTTAAATGATGCTTCTAACATGAAGGTGAATATTTTCATATAGACTGAAGTCCCCTGTGATCAGCCCTCTTCTCTCTACAACCATTGTTCAAGCCACTGAAAGACTCCCGAGTGCTTGAGGGATCCAGTTATCTTCAGTAAGGCTTAATTTTATTTAATTTCATATTCAAGCTGCTGTGACCTTTCTCAACATCCAGATGATAAAAATACTTTCACACGTGGCTATATCAAATGACATGTCCACCTAGGCTTGCTAACAAAACTGCATTGCTCTGTTAGTGCTGGCCCCTGGCTATATTAGCTGTCTGCTTGCCTTATTTGTGAGTTATAAATAGCCACAGACTGCATACTCACTGTCTGCTCGCATTGAGCTAGCTGTGATTTTAATTCTCTCAAACAAGCTTGTCTCCTGATGCAGGTCTGTCCTCAATGCTCACTCTTACCTGTTTTCCCCTTTCTTTCCCTGTGTTCCTTACACAGCTGGAAGATTCTTAAGCAAAATAGTCCAACTAAAATATTCTAGCCATTAGCAGAGGCAGTGAAGGGTGATTTTACCCTGTTAACAAGCTGTTTGTTGTAAAGTAATCCTCCACAGCTCTGGTCCTGACTTCATCACATTTTGTAGTCACGTTGCACAAATAAAAGGCATCGGTGCTTCTGACCTGGTCTTCCCAGCTTAATTCAGAATCACAAAACTGTTGTGGCTGGGAGAGACCTCTGAGCTCATCCAGCCCATGACCTAACATCACCACATCAGCCAGACCAGCTCACTAAGTGCCACATCCACTCTGTCCTTAAACACCTGCAGGGATGGGGACTCCACCACCTCCCTGGGCAGTCTAATCCAGGCACGAGGGCTTCCTCGTACCAAGATGCTCATACTGAGTTGTTGTGAAATCATCTCAAGGTCCTGCTGTACTAATTCCATTGACAGGCAACCAGCACCCAATCCTAAAACCTTCCAGGCTCAGGACAAAAACCTTTACAGGTGAACTAAGGCAAATACAGCTAAAGACTATGTTCAGTACAGGACTATATCACCTGAAGAAGGATTTAGGCAGAATTTAACTCTGAAATCTAAAAGTATAAGATGAAAACCCACTGCTCTCAGAGCTCATACCACATCTGGGCATCTCCCTGCGTGAGTGAGAAGGTTTCTGGGGTGGTACTGTGTGGGGGGCCCTGGCTTCCCAGCATCTATTTTTCTGCCCAAGCTCAGTAACTGCTCCTATGCTACAAGGCACTGCCAGAGCACATGATACCCTCCTGTACTGTTGGGTCACACTGTTCTGTGGGTTTGAGGTGTAGAACACTCCTTTATTTTAAAGACAGTCAAGTCCAGGAGCTCAGTAACTGCCAAAAGTCCATGCAGAAAGAGCTCGTCTGTACCCTCCTTTCAGGAAATGACCTTGAAATGACTCAGAGTTGGCTTCTTCTCCAAAGGGAGAATGGGGTCCCAAAATTCTCTGTTCTGGTGAGTCATCTGGTCTCCACTGCCTTCCCAAAAATTATGTAAGAGGTTCTTGAGCATTCATCTTGGAAAGTCTTGCTTGGGCTAACTCATTCTTCAGTGCTATGTCCAAACCCCAGACTGCAGTGCTGCTCATCCATCGCAGAACTGCCCCAGTGCCTCCCATCCCTCAGAGATCTGCCCCTTTGGAAAGGGAGACGTTGATATCCCCAAGCATGGTCCAACAAAGTGTTGAGCAACTCGAGTTCAGCAGGACCAGAGCAGGCTCAAGGGTCTGCAGTGAGACACTCAGTCACGCAGACATGTCCCATCCCCTGAGGGCTATCAGTCAGGACCAAAAGCAAACCACAGAAGTGCAGATATTTGCAGAATAAATTACAGGCATGATTAGTGTGTGAAATGAACTAAAGCAAGCAAGTTCCTCAAAGAAATTACAGCCTCTGGGGAAATCATTTACAATGGGCACGATGAGTAATACCTCACTCCATGACTCTGTTGACTTTCATCTTCCCCTGCAGTTATAGAGAGCATGAGGAAGATCAGCTTAAAATCGTCCTGTGTTGACACTGGCAGGAGCTGGTGATCATTTCATCACTTTTATTACACTCGTGTGGCATTTGTGTTCTTTCAGTGTTACTACCAGCAAGCTCACTCAAAGGATCTCAGCATCTCCATGAAAGCTTTTCCAGCGTGTGCTTGCCTGGGATCATAACTCACCATTCCAGGACACACACTGAGCACAAGAGAATTCTGTCTGACTCCACAACTGGGCATCCATAAAAATCGGGAGTATTTGAGATGCTCAGCTCTGTAAAGACACTCTAAGCTGATCTTTGCTGTGCAAATCTATAGGAACGGTGCCACCTGCAGAGATCTTTTCACATCCTCATGTGCTGCAAAATATCAGCACAGCAAACTCCAGGGCTTGGTACTGTGGGTTTCTTCTTTAATTCGAGCGTTATGCCATCCTGTCATACGTTACCATCTCATAACGCTAATCACTGGTGTCAGAAGTCATTTCTTGTGGCTGCTCTGGCTTTCTCTGATGCAAATTGCTTTGTACAGTTTGCGTGATGCAGTGATTTCACTGAATTTATTCATACTCATAGATCATTTAGGTTGGAAAAGACCTTTAAGATCATTGAATCCAACAACTAAGCCAACTGTCCCAACGTCAACACCCGAGTTCAAAGTTGAGTTCAAGGAAACAATGCTCAGCACTGGAAGCACCCAGTTACCTTCAAATAGAGTAGCTGAATATGAAGAGTTGATGATGGGGTGAGTACAGCAATGGTGGGATGAGCAGGGCCACGCAGGGTGCTTCTGCACTGTGATTCCTGTGGTGACCACGCTGTCAGCCCTTGCTCGGTTTCTGTCAGATGGGTGATGAAGATCAAATGACTAAACTTCACTGCCAATTTCAATATGAATAAAACTTACAAACTTCTGCTCCATATTCAAAAAGTCTTTCTATTCAAAAGAGAATTTGCATTTAAACCAGATTTTATTCTGTTCTGACAATAACTAACGTGCCCAATAAGAGCAGCGGTTGCTGTTACTATTATCAATTGTATTCTTGTTACTATTAGTGCAATTACTAGTGTTATTATAATTTATCTTAATCACCATCACGATTCTTGTTGTTATTATGATCAGTGTTATTCTTGTTAATATTAGTGTAATTACTAGTATTGTTACTATAACTTAGTAGCATCATTGTTGTTGCTGTTATTACTGTTATTATTAGGGCTGTAACTCAGAGGCAGACAGGCACCAGGATCAGAAAGGACTTTACACCATCCCTAAGTGATGCTGATTAACACTCACTAACAGTAGAGAGGGTTTTCAAATGTCCAAGTAGATTTGTAAATGATCCAGAGCAATAATTAATAACAGGGATAATAATCAGCCTGTGACTCCCTGGATTAATCGCTGCTCCTTTGAATAACAGAGATGCCAGACCTCATCGCTCTGATTGGTTTTTATTAGTATTTTCTTGGCAAGCATAAAATCAAGGAGGACATATCTGAGCAAACAAACCTCACCACCAATTATAAAGCTACTGAGCTGCAGTGCCTGGCTAAATCACTTCTCAGGACGTTAATTTGGGAGCCATACAAGTGGTGTCATCATTACCTATGGTGGTTAAGTGGGGAAAGCACAGGAGGTTGACACAGGATGGCATCTAGCTTGTTTAATCTGCTTTTCTTATACCCATGGCAAGCGTGGTGTTGGAGAAGGGAATGGGTAATCTGGTTTGGAAACAAGATCTTGGTGGTGAGAGGGAAGATTCATAACTCTTGCCTGTCACTTCTGTTTTGTGGCAGTTTCTCTTCTTAGCTCATGCTAAGTTCAGCACGGGTGGATCGCAGACGTCTGCTGTTTGTAAAAGCAGACATTTGCCATGGGCTGCCCTCAAAAAAGAGACTTCAATTGATTGTTCAGGCATTGCTCCTGTGCAACTTGGTCTGGGTGATGCTGCTGTGGCAGGGGGATTGGACCGGATGATCTTTCGAGGTCCCTTCCAATCCCTAATGATTCTTTGGTTCTATGATTCTATGCTCTGGGTACTCTTTTCTTCAGCCCTCTGGAAACTCCCTGAAGCCACTGTCACTTCTTCTGCTGGAGACACTTCTGTGTAGCTGAGGACAAAATGTGTCTACAGTGAGCATTCCATCTTCCAGACAGCACACTGCTGACTTTAACAGCTGAACTGATGGAGAAAACTATGAAAATACAAAGTCAGGGCTAACTCAATCAGGAGGTTACGATCGATTGCTTAAAGGAAGGAGTCTGCATTCAGTGCCTGTGTGGGTAACAGAACTGTAGGGTCAGTTGCTTTGGGTCACTATTGCTGATGTTAAACCAAACCACATGTGTTGGCATCCAAAAAAAACACCACCAAGCCTGCTCTTTTGCATAAATTTCTCTAGGAGAGAACNGCTGACTTTAACAGCTGAACTGATTGAGAAAACTATCAAAATACAAAGTCAGGGCAAACTCAATCAGGATGGTTGGATTCTGTGATGTAGAAGGTCCTTTCCAACCAGGATTATTCTGGGATTCAGTATGGCCAAGAAAATCCTCCAGGCTGGTTCTCTAAATGCAGGTTTAGGGTAATTTTAGCTCTGCCCCCCTGGTATTTTCCAGCTGCTGGAATCTTTAGGTGGAAATATGTTCATGGCATCAAGCACTCCGTTCAAAAAGATTTCAATTCCCCAGCCTTCTTNTGGATCTGAGGCAGAGATTCTCTGCAGCCAGAGTGGTTGGGCACTGGCAGGGCCTTCCCAGGGAGGTGGTGGAGTCCCCATGCCTGGAGGTGTTGAAGAACCTTGTAGCCATGGGGCTTCACACCCTGCTCGAGTGGCAGCAGGGAGGGGGTCAGGTTGTGTTTGTCAGTCTCTCAGGGATTGAGAATTTTTGTTGATGTGGGGATGGTTGGACTCGGGGATCTAGGAGGTCCTTTCCAACCAGGATTATTCTGGGATTCAGTATGGCCAAGAAAATCCTCCAGGCTAGTTCTCTAAATGCAGGTTCAGGGTAATTTTAGCTCTGCCCCCCTGGTATTTTCCAGCTGCTGGAATCTTTAGGTGGGAATATGTTCATGGCATCAAGCACTCCGTTCAAAAAGATTTCAATTCCCCAGCCTTCTTTTCAGCTGCAAGTTGCTAGAGAATTTCCTAACGGCAGAGAAATCCCCTTCAGCGCATTTTAGCCATCACAAGTAATCACGGGAGCATTCATATGGTGATATCGCATTCAGTCATCCTCTGAAACGGAAGAAATAATTGCATAGAAGCAATAAAGAGCAGACAAGAAATGGTGAGAGACTGTAACCCCAGGAACACAGCGATCGCTGCAGGGCGTGTTGCTGTAAGTCATCTAGGGAATGAAAGCTGTTGCCTTCATTTTTTTATGAAGTCACAGTGAAGTGAAACCCAAAAGGCAGTGAGGAGGGGGACAATGGAGTCTTTTAATTTCATTTTAACACCTCTGTAATTCATTAAGTTCTGCAAATACTTTAAGTGATGATTGTATGAGTCCTTCATGAAACTAGCTTGGAGAAGTGGAGGCTGAGGGGGGACCTCATTCCTGTCTCTAATTTGTGAGGGGTGGGTGTCAGGAGGATGGAGCCAGGCTCTTCTCAAGGTCATCTGGTGATAGGACAAGGGGCTATTAAAGAGCATCTATCGCTCATTTAGTGGCCGGTCCAGCCCCATCCGTGAGAAAGAAGAGGGT
>VZRI01008432.1:0-28376 GCA_013397515.1 Upupa epops | reverse complement strand
AGATGCTGGGGAGGGGGGGGGCCAGAAGCCAGTAGAGGGCATGCTGGCAAATGTCATCATCAACAACTGGCTCTGGCAAAGAGAGGAGAGGAGGAAAAGTTTAAAGCAGAGAGTTTCAAATCCTGGGAAACGGAATGGTGGAACGGTTTGGGTTGGAAGGGACCTCAGAGATCACCCAGTCCCAACCCTCTGCCATGGGCAGCAACACTTTTCACCAGATCAGGTTGCCCAGAGCCCCATACAACCTGGCCTTGAACACTTCCAGGGATGGAGCAGCCACAACCTCCTTGGGCAGCCTGTTCCACAGTGCCTCAGCACCCTCACAGGGAGGGATTTCTTCCTAGGATCTCATCTTAATCTCCCTTCTTGTGGGTTGAAACCATTCCCCTTGTCCTATCACTAAACTCTTTGACAAAAAGTGTGTCCCCATCATTCTGTTCAGAAGCATCTGTTCAAGTGGCTGGAAGATCCCACAGATCCCCGCAGGTCTCCACGCTTGGCTTTGCCTGGTTTTCAGTCTAACACCCACCCTGCCTCTCTCATAAATCAGCAGCCACCTGAAACCACACCTGCATGTTAGAGGCTTGAGTGCAAGTCCTGTGAGGAGCAGCTACGGAACTGGGGGTGTTTAGCCTGGAGAAAAAAGGGCTCAGAACAGACCTTACTTCTCCCTGTGACTACCTGAAAGGAGTTTGTAGAGAGGTGAGGGTCAGCCTCTCCTCCCAGGTGACAAGTGATAGAACATGAGGAAACAGCTTCAAGTTGCACCAGGGAAGGTTTAGACTGGACATTAGGAAAAATTTATTCCCAGAAAGGATTGTCAAGGCCTGGCCCAGGCTGCCCAGGGCAGTGGTGAAGTCCCCATCCCTGGAGGGGTTGAAAAGCTGTGGGGGTGTGGTGTGAGGGACATGGATTAGTGGTGACCTGGCTAAGGGGTTGGACTCTGATCTTAAAGGTCTCTTCCACTCTAAACAATTCTGTGATCCTATGTTCATCTCTGCAGCATGGGAGCTTCAAAGCCTGATTTAAGAATCTAAACAGACAACCTCCTCATTACCATAATTAATAACATATTCCCAATCACTCAGTAAACACTGCTAATGACTGGGTAAATATTACTGAGGTGTTTCACACAATTAAAGCTGTCAAAACCCTGAAAGCACAGTTCCACTCTTACAGATGTCAGTGAGGTCTCCAGACACTCTCTGTGGAGTCTGGTGCACCTGCTTTCACCTCATGAAAATCCATCTGATAAAGTGGGTTATCAGCTCTCCTCTAAGCCCAGCAGCTGCCAGCACAGCAGAGAACATGCTCACATTACTACTAGGGCTATGGGAAATTCAACTTCAGGCTTTCCAGAGCAATGAATCAACCCAGAGCTATGCAAGGTACCATTAACAGCTCAGGAAGGTACCGTGAATATTTCAGGAAGGAATTTCCACATTCACTTTAAATCGTTGGGAATGTATCTATCGATTCACAGAACCAGAGTGTTAGGGATTGGAAGGGATCTTGGANCCCTTCCAGGGCTCTGTCAGCCTCGCTGGGAAGAAACTTCTCCTCTTGATGTGGACCTTCCTCTGTTCCAGCTGACACCCAGTGCCCCTTGTCCTATCTTTGGGTGCCACTGAGCAGAGCCTGGCTCCTTTCTCCTGACACCTGCTCTTTCCATATTGATCAACATCCATGGGGTCACCCCTCAGGCTCTTCTTCTCCAAGCTCAACACCCCCAGCTTCCTCAGCCTTTCCTCATCAGGGAGATGCTCCCCTCCCTTCATCATCTCTGTGGCTCTGCGCTGGAGTCTCTCCAGCAGCTCTGTGTCCTTCTGGAACTGAGGGGCCCAGAACTGGACACAATGCTCTAGATGTGGTCTCTCTGGAGCAGAGGGGAAGGAGAACCTCTTTCCATCTACTAACCACCTCCCCTCTAATCCACCCCAGGATGCCATTGACCCTCTTGGCCACAAGATCACATTGCTGGCTCGTAGTCATCCTCCTGTCTACCAAGACCCCCAGGTCCCTTTCTCCTACACTGCTCTCCAACAGGTCAGTCCCCACCCTCTCCTGCCCCCTGGGGTTGTTGTTGCCCAGATGCCAGACTCTACAATGCCCTGGTTGAATTCCATTCAGTTCCTCTCTGCCCAACTCTCCAGCCTGCCCAGGTCCCTCGGAACCTTGGACACAGCTTTGGGCTTTGAAAACATATTGGATCTGAGTTTTCTCTAATGTTTTTGTGGCTTGAATTCTGTTCTCTTGCACAGGTATTAAAGGGTTCCCTAGCCCTACCTGGAGTTCTTGTACAGGGAACAACAACTCAGAATCAATGTTTTCCCCTAGAAGAATATGTTTTCATTTTAAAAATCATTTCATTTGCTGATTGTAGGTGAAACTCTGGTCTCACTGAGGTCAGCATGACTTTTGCTAATGACTTCAAGCACAGTGGGATTTCAGTCTCTGTTTAAGACAGAGCAAACATCTTTTATTAACTATGATGCTGTTATATCTCATTACCCCTGTAGAGGCAAGGTTTGTCTCCACAACATAGCCGAGATGCATACTGCTGGCCTTCATCCTACCCCCTGCTTTCTTTGCTTTCAGAGGCAGCAGGACTACCATTCTCCACCACATGGCAAATGAACAGGACATCACTCTATATGTCCATGGGATGGGCTCTGTTCATCCTTCCAGCAGGTGGTTGCCACCCCAGGACCCTCAGAGCTGCATTCAGCTTCACTTTTTCATCAGTCATTGAGAAGGGATTCAGGAAACCCAGCAGGAATCAGGGAGGTGAAGCCGCATCTGTCAAGCCTCAGTTATCACGGAGATCATCCTTTTTGTCCCAACCTTTAGCTTGGATAAAACTTAAACAGGGAGACTGAGCTGGAAGAAAAGAGTCTTCTTTCTCCTCAAACAGGGAAGAGTTATCCAATAGAGGAAGTTTTGCAGTGGGATTTCAGACCCTGCTAATATGTCTACAGTCCTCCTTTCAATTCTGCAGCTTACCTTGTGCTTCCTCTGCATCCTCCTGTCTGAACAAGCCCAACAAGCACTTCCAAGACTTTAGGAACACTAACACAAATAGACAGAGCTCAGCCTATGCGGGACCTGCTGACTCATGCCTGCACTAGCAGGGTAGGATTTATTCCTAAAGCAGCAGCACGAGGAGAGCTCGCAGCATCCATCTACAAAAGCCCTTCCACCTTCTCAATCTTTTTCTCCTCCACAGCACCCCGTCTCGCTGGAGACGAGGACATTCAGTGGTACACGTGGCACAGGATTCCATTTTGCTGCAGCAATCTTTTTTCCATTCCTAGCATTCACTTTGCACACACAAAAAAAATGGAATAAAAAATGAAGCAATCGTATAAATCAAACGACAAGTGCCCCCGCGCTTTCCCTTTGCAGATGCATCTGTTGTTAAGGTTAGTGTTACTGATCCGGGAGTTGTTTTAACCGCTGCTTGGCTCCAGCCCGCCTGATGTATTGGTTATTTTTATAGATGCTTGGCCGTTTGTGTGACTGATTTTGCAATTCACGCTGCCTGCTGAAGGACATCCCTGGAAACACACCTCGTAGCTGTGTTCTCACGATGAAAGCAATTGGACAGGAGTACCTCTCTGAAAAGAGGGACCTCTATTACAGGTGGATATTTTTTTTTCTCCTCGATTGCTTGCTCAAAGCAATTGGTTGGGTTGTACTGGAAGAAATGAAACGGGGGGGAAAATTGATAGGATTCAGGTGTCGGTGTAGGACGTTAAAGCCATTTCTTACCCTTAGCGAATGGTGACTGTTGGATCAAATTCCAATAGATGGCCCAAATATAGTACAAGAGAGAAAATGATTATGCTTATCATCCCAGCACGGGGTTAGGGGAGGTGAAAACAAGTGCATCCCAAAAAGCACAACCAAATTACACGGGGTTGTTATTTTAGGTCGCCGGTTGCTCGGTCTCCCTGCTCGTGGGAGGCAGATGCTGCAATAACTGTAATTTCACAGATAAGTTGTATTTTAGGGGCATTTTAGGTGTCAGTATGAAAAACTGGGAGGCAGGTAGGAAAAATATCGAAGGCTGGTAACAGAAATAGACTTTACATTGGCAAGGGGGTTGCTCAGCTCTTCTCTTGTAAGGTACGAAGAAGGAACCAAGAGGCATCCAGACCCTATTTGTTTAAATAGGTGTAACCAGTGAGTTAAGGATCTACAGTTAGGTTTCCTCAGGCCATGTGAGCAGCTACACAAGCACCTGCCAAACCATGTGCCACGAACACAGCCAGGACTTGTACATCTTCTTGAACTAGGTCCCTATGAAGTTTAGGGGATGGCAGAACCTGGTTCTACATCACGATGTATATCCTTAGATTCATAGATCCCACGGGTGCTGAGATTGGTCTGTAGGGTTTTGGTGAGACCATAGTGTGGATAGCAAAGAGAGGATGTTACTGCAGCTTCAGGCTTGAGCAAGAGACATCAGTCCTTTTCTAAATATCAAGCCTTAAAGATTGTGTAGGGAAGATAGAGTCTTAAGAGGAGAAAATAAACAGGACAAGGTGTATGCTCGTTCCCTTTATTTACCTGCCAGAAACCTCATCACTGCACAGCTACCTGAAGGGACGCTGGAGAGAAGTTGGTGCTGGTCTCTTCTCACAGGTAACTGGCAACAGAACCAGAGGGAAGGGCTTCAAGCTGCACAGGGTAGGTTTAGACTGGACATCAGGAGAAAGTTCTTCACAGAAAGAGTGGCTGAACACTGGAACAGGCTGCCCAGGGAGGTGGTTGAGTCCCCATCCCTGGCTGTGTTCAAGAGTCACTTAGCTGTGGTGTTGGGGGATAGAGTCTAGGGGTGAACTTGTAGAGTAGGGTTAATGGTTGGACTTGATAATCCAAAGGGTCTGTTCCAACCTGAATGATTCTGTGATTCTGAGATCCATTGGGCTGTATAAAACCCAGCTGACTGTCGCTGAGCTCAGCGATGTGAGGCACCACTACGTGGTTATGGGGAAGTAGGTAGCAGGGTGATATCTGTGCTGCTGCTGGGACAGTGTTGATACCTTTCCTAGAAGCAAGACCAGTAAGAGAGATCCAAAATCACAGCTTGCTCTGCTCCCCCAGGTGTCACACGAATGAATTGTCTCATTTCCATTCAGCTCAGTGCCTGCAACTGTTTGCAGCAGCAAGCCCATAACAAATAAATGTACAACATTTGACAATTACAGTTGTTTTCCAAATAATAATAAACAAAAAGGAGCCTTGTTAGTAAAAATCTCGCTTGGAAATAGTTTCCCATCTGGATGCAGAAACTGCAACATCTGCCTGCTCAGAGGGAAGTGCGTGGGTTCTGAAGGGACGTGTGAAACAGCAACCCAGCAGACTACTACTTTTATTTTTCCTTGATAATAAACAGAATAGAGTGGAAAAAAAAAACCCTGGAGTGATTACAGAGCTACTCAGACTGAAGGTTTTGAACTGGACCCATCTCTGGCTCCAACATGCTCCAAGATTTCTTATGACCAAACCAAATGTGAAAGTCACAGAATCATTGAATTATTGAGGCTGGAAAAGATCTCTAAGACCATCCAGCCCAGCCCGTGACCTCACATCACCACATCAGCTAGATCATGGCACTAAGGGCCACAGCCAGGCTTCTCTTAAAAACCTTCCATGATGGTGACTCCACTACTGCCCTGGGCAGTCAATTCCAATGTCCAACCACCCTTTCTGTGAGGAAGGGCTTCCTAACATCCATCCTAACCCTTCCCTGGCAGCTTCAGGCTCTGCCCTCTTGTCCTATCACTAGTTGCCTGGGAGAAGAGCCCAATCCCCACCTGACTACAACCTTCCTTCAGGGAGCTGGGGAGAGGGAGAAGGTCCTTCCTGAGTCTCCTCCAGGTTAAACCCCCTCAGCTCCCTCAGCCTCTCCTCATCACCTTTTCCCTAGATTAGTCAGCATTTGATTCCATTTGATTCTAGTTCTGTACTTTAATCTAAGTGCTTGATATCCATCATTTCATTCCATCAGGACCTGTTTCCCACCCTGAGCACCACGCTGCCAGACCCCGTTCCCAGAGCATTATTCCAGTCATTCAAGCACACTGATGATTTCCCCAAGCAATTGAATCCAGTACAAGGCTTCTTGGGGATGTGCTTCAGCTATTTCTGTGGCTGCTGCTGTCACAGTTCATCATCAGAGGGACTGGGGGACTGGTTAGGTTACAAAACTGAGCATGAGAGAAGATATTTTCACTAGTCAAATATAAATGAAGAAGCTACTCCAGATGTTTGTGAAATCCCAGCAGCCCAGTCACAAGCTCTCCCTAAATTCCCAGGAAAACACCAGCTAATGTCCATTTGCCATGGATTAGTCCAAAGAATCAGACACTTTGCAAGCATCTCAAACCTTTTTTGGGGGTAATTTAAGACTTTTTGATGATTAGGAGATATACAAACAAAATGACATGCAGCAACAGTCCACAAACACCAACATGGATTATACAATCATTTTTCTCCTGCTCAGAATAAAATGGTCTCTATGGGGCAAATATCCAGCATCAGCTCCCACTGAGATGAAGTTTGCTGACTGGTTCATCACACATCTACTGTAAGCAAGAGGTTTGAAGTGACTCTGCCCTTCATTGTGAAATCAAGCTGATAGAGGGATTCTTCTGGTTTGGGGCAGAGTTGACAAGTAGGGAGGATGGGCTGGTTCTTCCACTGTGGGTATGAGATTCTCTTGAGCACTGCTGGTAATGAAAAACCAGCCTGAAGCTCCAAGGATGACATTAGTGTGTTTTCTCTATGAAATCTGGCTTTCTCAGGGTCACACGTCACTAACCCGCAGGGTAGGGAGCCCGTTTGAAGAAGGGTGAGCCAGATGGGGAAACGTCACACACAGGCTGTGGCAGATGGCAGCTCAGGAGAGAGATCCCACAGAGACCCTCTATCTCAAACTTCACTACTTTGCCAGAAGCTCTGGTGGGGGGGTTTTTTGAGGCCTGACCAGATGGTTTTAGAGCCCTTCAATACAGCAGTTACAGAGGTTTGAGGCAAGATGTGCAAGGGGCAGTTAAAGGGGGGTTGCTTGGTGTGATGGGGACATGTCCACAGCTCTGATACTTTCCAGCCCTAAGAAGTGATCAGATACCACTATCACACAGGAAACTCTTCAAGTGCAAATTTCCATCCAGGTGCAGAATTCAGCCAGTGTGTTTGTTGAACATCTAACCCTGAATTCACTTTGCATTACTGTGTTTCCCTCTGCTCTGGGTAGTTCGTGGGCTGAGTTGCTGCCCAGCATTACCAAACCAACAAAACCAAAATCCCTTTAAAATAATGATGATGATGATGATGATGATGATGATGATGATGATGATGATGATGATGATGATGATGATGATAATAATAATAATAATAATAGTATGATAATACAGAGAAGAAGAAGAGAAAAAAATAGAAGAAAAAGAAGCAGCAGAGGAAGAAAGATAAGAGAAGGAAGAAAAAGAAAAAGAAAACAATACAAAGAAGAAGCAGAAGAAGAAGAAAGAAGAAAAAGAAGTAGCAGAAGAAGAAAAAGAGGAGAAGGAAAAAAGAAGCAGAAGAAGAAAGAAGAAAAGAAAAATAAGGAAAATAAGAAAAAGAAGCAGCAGAAAAAGAAGTTAAAAAAGTGAAAGATAAGAGAAGAAGAAAGAAAAACAAAAGAAGAAAGAAAGAAAACTACGAAATGGAGTTGTGTTCTGTAGAGCCAGACCCCCAGCAGTGCTGCCTCCTGTCTCTAGAGGGCTGCCTTAAACCATAGAAAAACGGGCAGAGTGACTCCTATACCTCAGCTTCTGAGTCACCATCCACCTGTTCGCAGGGCTGTTCTCAGGAGGCAGAACCAAACGTCCTTGGATGGTGCTTATCTGTGTCCGCAATGCCCAGAAGTTACACGTGGAGTGAAAACACTCCCCTCTCATCCAAAAGGATGCAACTTCACCGGTTTCTACGTCACTGCCTGAGAAACCACAACACAAACGAGTTGAACACCAGTGTAGATACCAAACTCAAACATCACATTTTAAAAGCAATATTTCTAACTGCTGCAATTTTTTTGAGGACAGTTTTATTGAGGAACTCAAGTGGTTTTTAGAAACTGGGGTATGGAGTAAGGAGAAAAGATGAACCAGAGGCATCCAGGACAGATCTTTGCTCTTTGGAGTAGTTTATGCTAAAAACAGTCTTGTTTTGTAAATCTGATGACAACAAAGAGCCAGCTCAGTTTTAAATTAAGACACATTCGGGGGGGGGTTCAGTTATGGGAAAGGTTTACACGAAACATGCTGACCTTTCAGTAATTCACAGTACTCCCTAGGTTAGTACGTGAGCTGCTTCCAGGGTAAGCAAAATAAACTGGTGTGGGAAAAACAACCCTCAGAATCACAGAGAGATCCTTAGCCAAACCTTTGAGGATACTCAGAGGGTTCTTTTGAAATCTGCCAGAGCAAAATCCCTTCATGGTTGTTTGGCTACTCGTGAAAACCTGAGCCTATGTCCTCACCGTTTCTAATCAGTAAGGAGGGAGGGAAAGAGAGGGTTAACAATCCTTGGTCCCCTCAGCTTTGGCTTGTGTGCAGACCTGCAAGGTCATGGTCTGTGCATGTCTTCCAGCATCCAGCCCTACCCCCATTTAAACCAGGACCTCTTGCGCTTCAGGAGAGCAGTGCTATAGGAATCTAGAGCTACATTTCCATATATAAAGGCTTCCCCTGCTGAATCCCTGCTGTGATCCCAAACACATGCCGCACACACACACACACATGCACGCACACATGTGTCATAGAGCCCTCCTGCAGCAGAGCCCACCACTTTGGCTACCTGAATCCCTGCAAAACCACAGGGGGCTCACACTCCAGTGGTCTTGTTGGTCCCATAACACAAAGTCCCCCTAAAACCTTGCAGGAAAGACATGCTTGAAAACCCTATTCCTCTTTCTCCTGCTTCTCCCAGCTATACAATGATTTTGTTTCTCCTGGGTCAAGCATCACCCAGCAGAACACACTGAATTCAGGGCATTTTCTTCCCATGAGTGCTTTACCAGCCCTCTGTGCTCCCTGGCCCCATCTGAGCCAAGCCCTTGAGACAGGATTAACCTCGGTGCCTGAATGTCCCCTTGTCCCCGCAGACCACGCTCCCAGGATGGGGGTGAATCTCACCTGCGCTCCCTCCCTGCAGATGGGGTTTAATGTCAGAGTTGTGAGACAGAAAGCAGTGTGGGAACACTTTAGGGACCCTAATATCTCTACCCAAAAGGCAGTGCTGACGTACTATGGTCATACGTGCAAGGTGAATGCATTACACACATTCACTTAATTTACGGCTATTCCATAGCTAACATTTAACCAGGTATCATCAACCCAGTGGTTTACAAGGGGTAAAGAGTTACTAAGCTGCTGTGAAGAGTGTAGTAGGAGAATCCAGTGTATTTCCTGGCTTAACCGAATGTAGGATATGATTTCTCTAAGCACTGTCACCAGTGTTTAAAAAAAACCCCATGATGGGATATATCAGTAAGAAGCATCTTCAAAGAGGATTAAAGGTTTGGAGACCTTTTCCTTTTGTTCAAGGCAATAATATCTTGAATTCTTTGGGAGTAATTAAACTTGAAACTGATCCAGCTTGCTTTTTTTTTCTGTGGTGGGGTTGGTTTTTTCTCTCTTTTTGGGTACAATGCTTCTTACAGTTTATAGCTAATTGGCAGGTGAGCAAGATAAGTAACAGTGAACAGCACTTGATGCTGTTACTGCCTAAGGGAGGGATGGGGCAGCCTGTTGTACCGGAAGAGGCTGTTCAAATACACATAGAGCAGTATAATGAATTTTCACCTGGGGAGATAATGCAATGACTTAACCTCCCACAAGAAATAAGACCTTGCTGTACCAGGAAATTTCTTATTGAGAAAATGGTCCAGAGATGACAGCAAAGCTTCTCTGTGGCAACCTAAACACTAAAAAGCCTGTAGGTTCCTTTGCTACTTGGTTGAAATTACAGACTCCGAGCACTTGACTTGCATTCAGACTTAGCTAATCCCCGTGGAGTTTTAAGCCCCGTTTGTCATTAGCTGACTGCATCAACAGACTCCCCTGCTTGTCCTCCTTAACCAAAACAGCAACAGAAAAAAACCTCCTTTGCATCAAAGGGAATTTTCTTTCCACTTTGACCGCGTCGCTAAGAGAAAACACAGCGGTGAGGAATGGGCAAATCATTATTATAATTACTCTTGTGACACCCCAGTGAGAACCAGCCTCTCCGAGCACTCCGCTGGATTATACAGCAGTGGGAGCTTTAATTGATAGAGTTAGTGACAGTCCTGCTGCGTTTGGAGCCAGGAGAAAGCCCAGCATCAGCACACGGTGCAGGAGCCTGCGCTGCTCACAGGGGTATTGAGCGTCCTCTGCCAGGGAAGGGTGTGCGCACTGCTGTCTGCCAACAGCGTGGATTTTATTGCATCAGCCCACTTATTTCGGGGAAGTCGGTACTAGCCAGCAAGAAGCTCTGCTAAAATATCTGCTCCTGCTGTGCCAGGGTTTCTCAGTCTGACCCAGATGAACTGAATTGAGGGTTGAAGCAGAAGAAGAAAAAGACTGGTTTGAAGCAATGAAATGGAGAAAGTAGAACCTGAGCCTTCTGGCTGCCACTGACCCAGCCACGTTCCTTGACTGATGCTATTTATTAGCCTGGAATCTTATACAAACATTAAAATAAATAATGAAAGCTTTAAGAAATACTAAGCAGAGACATGTGGTTCTTCTCACCATACAGAAGAGATGAGGCAGCAACAGTCTCAGCAGCCAAGCAGTGGAGCAGTCTGTGAAGGAAGGCACGGAAAGTCATCAGGCTGGATTGCAAACCATAGGAAAAGAACAGGTTTTGATGGGTTTCATAATTCACTAACAGACTGATAAATAATAAGAAAGCAGAGTCATACTGCAGGCTCAGGTTTGGCTTCCCAAGCCAGTGCTGAGTGAGTGAGGTTCCACACTCATTCAGCTGCTGCTGCTGACTGCTCCAGCTCAGTGCTGCCCTTCAAGCAGCTTCAACAGAAGCTGATAGATGCTGAACTGTTCACTTAAGGACCAAGGCAAAACATTAGAGCAGATTAGGATTAAAGTTCCGTTTATCCTGGCCTCATCCATACAAAACAATCTCACCTGCAGTTTCTACAATTCACTGAGAGCAGCAGCAGGCTAAAGGCAATTTGTCTTCTAAGGTCTAATAGCAGGAACTCTGCAAGAAAATGCTCTGGAGATTTGAAAGATAAAATGTGAAAATCTTAAACCTGAGTTCTATATGAATTTATAATGCAAACTTGGTTCTCTTTATGCCTGCAAATCAGAGAATCATCAGGGATCAGAAGGGACCTCGAAAGATCATCCAGTCCAATCCCCCTGCCACAGCAGGGTCACCCAGACCAAGTCCAGGTGGGTTTAAAACATCTCCAGAGAAGGAGACTACCTGTCGCTACCTGAGATCCTAAAAAGCCCCTCCCCAGCTTTCCTGTAACCCCCTTCAGATACTGGAGTCCACACTAAGGTCACCTTGGAAAATCAAACCCAGCTCCTATTAATTTCTATTAATCTACCTTAGTCTGTGACATAGATAGTTCTAAGGGACTTGACTACGAGTTTTCCTGTGTCCTGACCACATTGCACCCTACTGCAAACCACAAACGATCACCAAAACCCAAGGAAAGAGACCTTTGCTGAGTGTTGAATGGTAAAGGAAGGTTTTTAACTGCTTGCAATGCGAGATCTCATGCTTTAGATTGCAGCTGAGGCAAGCTCAGGAGATAAGCTACATGCCAGGTTCAGGATCACAAGCAGCTGGGAAGTGGAAATTGGAGTAATTCTTCATGACTGGACACTCTAAAGTGATGTGGTACCCAAGCAGGCTCCAAGCCTCCATAGCAGCATGGAAAAGCTAGAAGTGATGTGGCCAGAGCCACACTGCGTTACCCAGGAACAGGTGTCATTGAGTTATCAAAAATTCCTTAGATGTACAGATGCTTTTTCATTTCTGTTTGGGATTCACTCTTTCTGACTGCATAGAATTCAGATCTAAGCTCGGTTAAGCTTTGAAAACCACCTGTGTGAGCTTTGGAAAGAAGAGAGAGAACTTACTCCACTACCACTTTCAACTGAAAAGTGATGACAAGACCTAGGACATGCGAAAAGAAGAGGGGTTTTCCTGACCACATTCATGTCTATCAATATTTGAGGGGTGGGCGTCAGGAGGATGGAGCCAGACTTCTCAAGGTCATCTGGGGATACGATAAGGGGCAATGGGTACCAGCTGGAACAGAGGAGGTTCCCTATCAATATCAGCAAGAACTTCTTCCCAAATAGGGTAACACAGCACTGGAACAGGCTGCCCAGGAGGGTTGTGGAGTCTCCTTCTCTGGAGACGTTCCAGACCCCCCTGGCTGTGTTCCTGTGTGACTTTGTCTGGGTGATCCTGCTGTGGCAGGGGGATTGGACTGGATGATCTTTCCAGGTCCTTTCTGATCCCTAATGATTCTGTGATTCTATGTTTCTAACATTCCCAGGTATTTAAGGAAATCTGCAGCTATTTCTGCTGAAAACACCATGAAAAATACAAATACATCAACTTCTGAGACTGTAATGCAAGAGCTGTAATAAATGCCTGAAGTGATGCTAGGGATATCTGAAAACACCGCTCCTGCATGTCCCAAGTGCCTCTGTATTTCATACAAGTGCTTGCTCTGAAATAGCGACGCTAAATAAAAGCTTCTTAATTTCCCAGGCAGTACAAATGGAGTGATTTATCTTTCAGGTAGAAGAAAGAAGGGAAAGGATTATCTTTTTCACCTCCTGCATTCAAAAGGTATCCCATCAAACTGGGGATGACATGACGTTTACATGGATCACTGCTTAGTCATTCGAGATTCAGCGTGGCTGAAAGATGTCAAGTGTAGGGCAAACACCTGCATGAGGCAAGACAGTGGGAGCTACACATTGCATTTCAGGTCACTAAGGAGCAGAGCTAAAGGGTGAAACTGAAATTAATGTGATATTCATCACATTCATCTCATATAGGGACCTTCCAGTCTATGAAAGGGGACCACAGGAAGGCTGGGGAAGACTGTTCACGAGGCCAGGGAAGGATAGGACAAGGGGCAAAGGTTTGAAGGTGGAAGAGGGCAGAGTGAGGCTGGACAGGAGGAAAAGGTTGTTGAATCTGAGGGTGGGGATCCCTGGAACAGGCTGCCCAGAGAGACGGTGGAGGTCCCACCCCATGAGCCATTCAAGGTCAGGCTGGATGGGGCTCTGGGCAGTGTGTTCTGGTTAGAGATGTCCCTGCTTGTAGAGGGATGATCTCTGGAGGTCCCTTCCAACCAAAAACATTCTATGATTCCATGAATGCAACAGATCTGCAACACCTGAGGAAGGAATATTCGTTAATGCATTGTTCTGGAATTACATATGCAGGCAACGCAGAGAGGTTTTGCAGAGACCATCCACGCAGCAGAATTTGTCATGCTGGCAGTGCCTCTGGAAAAGGATGTGCTCCTGATCAGACAGCCCTGGCCATGTTTCCTGTTCCCCAAACAGCCACTGATGGATCCCATGTGCATCAGCAGGTAATGGAGTTTGCAGGAGTCTCTCTGTGGAACCTACAAGCCTCGGGTCAGGCTTTGATAAGTCCAAGCGGTGAGAAAAAGCATCATCCTGCCCTGTGGAACTATAAAAGAAGTTGATGCATTGGGAGGGTTTTTTGCAGTGAAACTTTAGTGCTTTATCTCATCAGGGCTTCCAAACATTTCAGAAATGCTGCTCGAGGGCTCCCTTCCCTGCTGCAATGATGCAACGAAGGAAATCACAGCCAAGCAGAGTGTGCCCAGACAGAATGGTCTTTATCCATTTCTCTCTGCCTGCTATCAGTCATAACCTGAGATATTAAACCCTATCCCAGGCTTTAAAGCCTTCTCTTTGCTTTTAGAGTTAAGGGGTGACAGCTTTGTAGAACTGAAGGCTTGGACATCCTCTAAAATACAATTTACAGAAACACTTCTTTGGCTTTACAGCTCTTCTGGAGTCAGTCACAGAAAAGCACTGAGAAGAATGAAAGTCTGCATGCAGCTATTTTCTTGGAGCTACAGCTCTTGATTCCAATTACATTGACCACGAGACCATTTAATCTAATGAAATTGCTCTTAAATGACACTGCTGCAACTTGGAAAGGAAGTTTAAAGATGTTTGAAGAGGCACTAGGTAGGCACCATGGTGCAGAAGTGTTTGTTAGCACATATTCTGCACTGAGCGTGTTGTGCTTAGCTCTGCTCCTGTAGGAATTCTGTTATTTCACCAGAATTCACACGGGAGGAGAATTGTTAACAGTTCTCCTCCTATTTCCATGAGCACCCTCCCATACAGTAAGTTTATAAAGCTGCCAGGTCCTAATGCTGAGTTCATAACAAATTATTAGTTAGGAGGCAAATACAGTTCTTAAAGGCTCTGAGAGAGTTCTGTTTCTTGGGGTTTCATATGAAGATAGGCAGTTAATTATTTATTCTACGCATGGGACTCACTAAATGAGCTGCGAACTGCACGATGAGATGGAGTCATAAATTAAAGCTCTGTAAAAATTCTTTACTCCAAACTAAAAGAAAAAGTATTTATGGGATGAAGCAGTGATAGACATCACTGAAAGCTGCTTCTGGAGAGCCTCAAATCATTCCTAGTTGCCTACACAAAGGGACTGCACCTCATGCCCTTGTCCCAGCCTAAAGATAACAATATTTCTGGGTTCTGTCTCATTTCTAAACAAAAATTATCAGTTTCATGTTACCTGCTGGAAAACCACTGCCTGTCTGACACATCAGTCTGCCTTGACTGAACCCGGTATGAAATGGGACCTGGGGTCCTAGTGGACAGCAGGATGACTGTGAGGCAGCAATGTGCTCTTGTGGACAAGAGTGCCAACAGCATCCAGGGGAGGGGGGATCAGAAGAAGGGTGCTTGGCAGATTGAAAGAGGTTCTTCTCCCCCTCTACTCTGCACTAGTGAGACCACATCTGGAGTATTGTGTCCAGTTCTGGGCCCCTCAGTTCAAGAAGGACATGGAGCTGCTGGAGGGTGTCCAGTGTAGAGCAATGAAGAGGATGAAGGAAGTAGAGCAGCTCCCTAAAGAGGAAAGGCTGAGGGAGCTGGGTCTCTTGAGCTTGGAGAAGAGGAGGCTGAGGGGGGACCTCATTCATGCCTATAAATATGTGAGAGGTGGGTGTCAGGAGGATGGAGCCAGGCTCTTCTCAAGGTCATCTGGGGATAGGAGAAGGGGCAATGGGTGCCAGCTGGAACAGAGGAGGTTCCATATCAATATCAGCAAGAACTTCTTCCCAGTGAGGGTACCAGAGCATTGGAACAGGCTGCCCAGGGGGGTTGTGGAGTCTCCCTCTCTGGAGACGTTCCAGACCCACCTGGGTTTCTGTGCAACTTGGTCTGGGTGATCCTGCTGTGGCAGAAGGATTGGACTGGATGACCTTTCAATGTCCCTTCTGATCCCTAATGTTTCTATAATTGTTTGAAACCCAGAACCACTGTATTAGTTCTGGAATTTTATTTTTAAATGAACATTGTCATTTCTTGATTCATTTTCATCTGTCTTTGGATTCAAAAAAAGAGAACGAGTACTTGATTCCACAAACTTTTATCAAGCCACCTTTTGAAATTAGATATTGTTGATTAATTCATCCAGCTAGCAAGCGTCTGCAGAGGCAGCTTTAGAAAAGGAACCTTTGTAGTCAAGGTGTAAGAGATAACATGATTGCCTTCAGCCAGCCCGTCACTGAATTTAAATTCTGTTGTGATATTTCACCTCATGTGCAGTAAAGGAACTCTTCAGAAGAGGGTGTACACAGTTCAGGCATGCAGTGGGCTACTGCCCACCCCATGCTCCCTCTGAGTCATGGGAAACACCTACAAACTCCTTTCCTGCAGCTTTGACTTCTAATTATTCCTTGTTTACTTCTCGAATTTAATTCATCATCTTCCCTATTTAAACCCTGAAACTCTGTCCCCGCCAGTTACTGTAACTGCAGCCACCACATCTTCCAAGCTCTTGAGTTACCTCCTGCCTCTGTTGCTGAGATCTTCACCCACTTCACACTTTTGTTGCAGCACTTAACCGTAAGTGTTAATTGATGGACTACAAGTGATGTGAGCGTTGGCCTCATGGCTCGTGACAGAGAGAGTTTTGCTATTGTGCCCGACAAAAGAATTAAGGGAACTGCTGGCTCCTATCACCTTACAGGCAAATAGTGCCCGAGCTCTGGGAGACCTGTGGGTGAATTATTAATGGGGAGGGGGGGAGCTTGCTGGGGCACCTGCCTGGCTTGAGTGGGTCTTGACATCTGACCTTGGGTAGGAGACACTGGGAAGTGACTCAGGGATGTTAACCCCTTCTAATAAATTCCAGGTGAATTTTGTCCAGTGAACAGTTAAATAACAGGGATAAGTCACTCCATCTCCCCCCTTTCCACCCTCCCCACGCTGCAAGTTTAATAAGGCAAAATCAAAACCATCTAGACCTGGAGCTTTCTAAGATTTAAGACTTTAAAATGTGAAGCACCTCATTATATCTGGGTAGTTTCAATAAAAAAAGGGGAAGATAACGGGTGTCACGTCAATGTCTTATCAGCAATATTTGTTTGACTTCTGTTTCCAAAGTGCACTGCTTGCTTTTCCTGGTGCTTGGAATCAAACCCTTGTGAGCAGTACAGTATGAGGAGATATATCGGTTTTCACCCAAGAACTTTAAAAAGGAGAAGCAGTCTGTGGCACTCTGGAGAAAGAAAGAGCTATTGTACAGTACAGGTATAACACTTGCAACATGGCCAATTGACTTCCTCCCTATTAATCAACTACTCTGTTTACCTTCTGATACAAACCAGTTCAAAACCATTAAAGCTAAGAGGATTAGCATCACGTTTCTGGCAAAATGCACCTTAATTTCAGCAAATCCTACTTTCACTCTCTGAGTGAAAAATCCCAACAAAACCCAACGACCCAACCTTGAAAGAAATGGGTTCTTTATTGTGGCAAATTCAGTGAGACGGGTATGAATTATATCTCCCGTTTAAAATAGGAGGGGGAGAAAAAGAAGTGGGGAGAAGAACCCGATTCTCTCAACTCAGGGAGAGAGGGCTACAAAAGAATTAGGTTACTGAGCAGGCAGACATTTCAAAGGGATCCTGAAACATGAGTCAGATCCTGACAACGTGAAATAATTGTTCTGTGCTGGCAACCTACAAGCAGTTCCTACTTTTGCTGCCTTTATTTCGGAAATAGTTGGGAATAGGTTCACTTAGTCTGCAAATAATACCCGGAGCTGAAAGTTCAAGGCCCAGAGTTCCCCTTTTCAGTCGCTCTGGGAGTCTGGCTGACACAGGCAAGGGTGATTTATTTTAATTTAACTTTATTTGGCTTCCAGGCTTGATGAGAGAATTTTTGCAGATAAAATGAAGACAATTGAAGTATTTCCAGGAATTCCTCATGGAGCATCCCATGGAATTAAAAAATCATGGTTAAATCTTAATACAGACAAGTAATGGATCACATTAATAGGCAATAATTTAATGTATTATCAATACATTTCCAAGGATGCTGCAGAGCCCAGAGGAATAGGGAGCAGGACAGGTAGGATTCCCACTCCCTGCAGAAACACCACCGAGACACTTTGGGATGGCTTGCAGTGTCAAATATGACCCCCAAGAGTGGATTCAGAGGTCTAAACCTTGCTCAGAGATATCAGAGATTGGAAATATTATTTTCCTGTTCCTTCTGTTTCTAGCAGCATATATGCTGTTGTGTCAGTAGAGTGTCCACAGAGACATCAAACATCCCTCTTGCAAGTAAAAATTGATCATTTAGAGCTGTCTCATTAGTACAGGTCACTGTTTTCTTAATTCTGTGACTAAATTCCACCTAAAGTTTTTGAATTTATTCATAATAATGAAAAATATATTTTCTTCCCCGTATTTTCAGTACATAGTTTGAACCTGCTGCACAGGTTAGAGACTAAGAGGTGCTAAACTGCTTTCTTCGTGCCACCCCTGAAAACTGGAGGTTGGAGGGATGAAGGAAAGGATTCACCAAAAATGTATTTTTTATTAATGAAGAGCATTAGAAGTCATTTTAAAGCAATGGGTTTTGGGGAAGAGAGATGGGGACGATGCTGCTGCAGACAGATCTCTACAGGCTGGGTCAATGGGCAGAGGTCATAGAATCATAAAATCATTAGGGATTGGAAAGGACCTAGGAAGATCATCCAGTCCAATCCCCCTGCCACAGCAGGATCACCCAGACCAAGTCACACAGGAACACAGCCAGGTGGGTTTGGAATGTCTCCAGAGAAGGAGACTCCACAGCTCCCCTGGGCAGCCCTTTCCAATGCTCCGTTACCCTCCCTGGGAAGAAGTTCCTGCTGATATTGACATGGAACCTCCTCTGTTCCAGCTGGCACCCAGTGCCCCTTGTCCTAGCACCAGATGACCTCGAGAAGAGCCTGGCTTTATCCTTCTGACACCCACCTCTCACATGTTTATATTCTATTTGTTATCAGAAGCCTTTAACAGAGGTAGACAATCAAACTCTTCACAAAGAAGTTCCCGTGCAGGAATTCTTCCCTTCAATCAAACTCTTCAGACTAAACTGGAATGAAACCTGTGTTTAATATAATTTTTCTTTTTGATCCACAAGCTCAGGAGATTGAATTTTGCCAGCCAGAGGAGATAACCGGTTCATTTTTAATACCTCTTGCCCCAGGCTACAGAAGCAAGAGGGCAGCTCCTCCAGGCTGTAACTTGGTGTGGTTTCAATCAGAAAAGCCCTGGTGCAGCCCTTCTCCAGCAACGAGGAATTCAGTCAGGCAGACCTACAACAATGCAATGCCAGCAAAAAAGTTTTATCTTAATTTCCTGATGCCAGCTCTACGATATGACAAGAGTTATAAAGCATCGTTTATCTTGTCAGACAGAAGGGGCCATCAGCATCAGACCCCTGAGACTGCTCTTCAAGCTCTGCCTGAAAAATTAGGCACCATAAAAAGCCTGATCCCAACCCAGCGCTCACAGAGCCATAGCCCATATATCAGCTATCGGGGCTGCCCTGGCTGCATCACCAAGACAACCAGTAGGGTGAGCTTTGTACTTCAGAGGTATCTTAGCTGCAGCCTTCTGTTATCAAGCTGCAGCTTTACTTTGGAGCCACCGTTGTCTTATTTCTGAGCCTGGTTTAAGCTGTGTTAGATGAAAAGTAATGGTTAAAAGGGAAATACTTGAAAGTTTCGTTTTCAAAGAAGCACAGAATTATTGAGGATGGAAAATACCTCTGAGCTCATCCAGCCCAGTCACAATCAGCCAGACCAGGGCACTAAGGGCCACAGTCAGGCTGTCCTTCAACACCTTCAGACACAGGGACTCCACCACTGCCCTGGGCAGTCCAGTCCAGGCTCTGAGCACCCTTTCCATGAGGAAGGGCTTCCTAACATCCAACCTAACCCTCCCCTGTCACCTTCAGGCCCTGCCCTCGTATCTTGGGACTGGTTGCCTGGGAGAAGAGCCCATGCCCCACCTGACTACAATCTCCCTTCAGGGAGTTGTAGAGAGGAATAAAGTCCATCCTGAGTCTTGTCTTATCTGGGCTGAACACCCCCAGTTCCCTCAGCCTCTCCTCATCAGATTTTCTCTCCAGTCCCTTCCCCAGCCTCGTTGATCCTCTGGAACTGCTTCACCCCCTCAATCTCTTTCTGGAAGTGAGGACCCCAAAACTGCCCCTAGGACTCGAGGGGAAGCCTCCCCAGTACCCAATACAGGAGGAGAATGACATCCCCAGTCCTGCTGGCCATACTGTTGCTGATCCAAGCCAGGATGCCATTGGCCTTTGGTGCCACCAGGGCACCCTGCTGGCTCCTGTTCAGCTGGTTGTCACCCAGTACTGGCTTACCCACTGGGAGAACCCAGTGTGAGCAGCCTTTCTCAGCAGTCAGAGCCCTGACAGCAGGGAGCTCCTTCTGCAGTTTTGCCCTGCAAAGTCCAGAGGGGATAAAGAAGCCTGGCTTAAGCCGTTGTGTTTGTCAGAGGAGTTAAAGGCCATTAAGCCCAGTCTTTTAAGCTGGCTAAGAGAAAGCCACAATAGATATACTGTATATTAAAAGGTTCCTGATTTTTTCGAAATGATAACCTGCTGAAGGAAATGATGTCCTCTGCCACAGTAGCTGCTTGTCTAATTGCAAACCATGCAACCTTATCCCCCCCGAGATTCACAGATAAAAAACCCCGCTGTCATCACCTCCACCCTCCCTGGCTCCGTTCGCTCTGTACAGCAGGTAAGACAAGAAACGGGGGACGGGAGATGTAAATAGATAGAGTACATCTGAGAAACTGGACAATTGCGAACACCAGCACGGACACGCGTGCAGCAGTACCCTAACAAGTTAGTGACAGGAGGCTTTTCAACTGGGAACAGGCAAATAAACAACAAACGTGACTCTGGAGGAACATGGGAGCCCTGAGCACCTCAATTCCACCTGGATACAGTTGGTTGTTAAAGAAAATAATAAGCAAGGTGCATCATTCAGTGTCTGGATGGCAAAGAGGAGGAGGAGGGGGTTGAGACGGCTGGGTTTGTTCAGCCTTGAGAAGAGAATGATTGAATCATAGAATCATAGAATCATTAAGGATCGGGAGGGACCTCGAAAGATGGCTTAAGGGAAACCTTATTACCATCTCAGTACATTAAGTGTGGCTACCAAGAAACTCCCTTTTCACAAGGAATCTCATAGGAAAGACGAGGGGTGATGGATGCAAGTTGCTCCTGGGAAAATTCTGATAGGAGTCCAGAAGAAAGTTTTTCGCTGTGAGAGAGATTAGACACTGGAATGGTCTTCCCAGGGAAGTGGTGAGTTCCCCAACTTCAGACAGTCTCAAGGCTCAGCTTGACAGAGTGCTGGGCCAGCTCATTTAAAGTGTACTTCTTTACCTTAAAGGGTTGGACTAGGTGATCCTGGAGGTGTCTTCCAACCTGGTCTGCTGTGATACTGTGACCAATTTAACCATCATCAAGGGTTCTTCTATTTAAACATTTCTCCTAACATTACAAGAGGTGATTTGGACCCCTAAAAAGGCTGAGTCAAACCCTGTTCATTAGGGCTTGAGCCTAGTTAAAACCAGACTGGTTTCAAGCTGCATTGCAGTCCCTGACAAGAAAACCTTGCAAATCTTAGAGGGGAAACCTCAAGCATTTACTAAATAGTGCAGATTGCAAACTTGCATTAGGACAGGGTCTTCCCTCTGGTTTATCCTTTTGTATTTGCCCTCCAGGACTCCTGTCCAGGACAGGCAAAAGTTTGTCTCCATTGGTCCCACTCCTAAATCGTAAGAGAGATTATCTACACTGATTCCAGTGTCTCCTGTCTGATAATCCTACTGACCTGAGATTTGTCTGTAGGGTTTTGGTGAGGTCACAGTGCAGAAGCTTCAGGCTTGAGCAAGAGGCATCAGTCCTTTTCTAAATATCAACGCTTAAAGATTTTGTAAGGGAAGATAGAGTCTTAAGGGGAGAAAGTAAATAGGACAAGGTGTATGCTCGTTCCCTTTATTTACCTGCCAGAAACCACACTGCAGCACATCACAAACTACTTCAAGCTCCATGAACCAGAGGCAGAAGGTGAAGCCACACAAATCAGACCCATTCAAGGTCAGGCTGGCTGGGGCTCTGGGCAATCTGTTCTCCCGAGTGATGTCCCTGCTTGTTGTAGAGGGGTTGGACTAGATGCCCTTTGGAGGTCCCTTCCAACCCAACACATTCTATGATTCTATGATTCCCTGCATCTCCATCACCCTGCTTGTGTAGGAGGACTTTTCTCCCCAGTCTAATCTTTGCAGAGATCATAGAATCACATAATTCTTTTGAGACAATCATGATCTTTGGAGAGATCCAGCGCTACCTGAGTACATTTAATACCTGCATCTGCTGCACCTCTTTGCTCAGTGTGGCAGGGCAGTGGCTTTACTCTCCAGCTCACCTTTCCTGCCACGGGTGGTTGAAGTCTTTAGTTGTTCCAAAGACCATCTCATCATTACATCCAGTTCCACTGGCCTCAGTTGAGCCCAGGAATAAGGAAGGAGTGGGGGGGCAAGGTGTTCTAAGATTCATGTTTTATTTCTCATTATCCTGCTCCAATCTGATTGTTAATATATTACTTTTTTCCCTCAGTGGACCCTGTTTTGCCCATGATGGTGGCTGGTGAACGATCTCTCCCTGCTCTCATCTGAACCCACCATTTCTTCTCCCTTGTTAAGCTATGCATAAGAATGATACAGCACCCTGAGTGGGCACCTGGCATCCAATCACGATCGAACCCATCACAGCAGCCTTGCAGCGGTCCCTTGGCTGCACCATCATGGCAGTTTTACTTTCCACTCTCTGCTACCAGAGGAAGGATGAGGGGGGTGTAATAGGGGGTGAAGATCTAGCTCTTCTCATGCAGGAGTGTGTTAATTGAACAAATTTTTATGGATGTGGAAGTCTAAATGACTTTTCTGCCTCTAGGCTTTCTGCACAGGATTGTATAGTCAGGTGAATGATATATAAGAGCTAGGCTGGCTGAACACTTAGCAAAACTAAAATCTTTAGCTAAATTTTCCACCCCCTGACCTCTACATACATTTATTTGGTCTCGTTTTAGAGAACCATCATTTGACTGGGCTTAGAGTCAGGTTACTGTGAGAAAGAGAATTGGGTGAGGGAAAGCGGCCAAATTTCCTTTCTCCTCGCCTGGATAAATGCACATTCCTAGGCATGAGCTTCACAGACATGAAAAGCTAAGCCTATCACTGAAGTAGAGACGTTTAGGTTGGAAAAGACATTTAAGATCATCAAGTACAACCTGTACCTGAGTGGTGCCAGGTCACAGAATCATAGAATCATTAGGGATTGGAAGGGACCTTAAAAGATCATCCAGTCCAATCCCCCTGCCACAGCAGGATCACCCAGACCAAGTCACACAGGAACACAGCCAGGTGGGTCTGGAACGTCTCCAGAGAAGGAGACTTCACAACCCCCCTGGGCAGCCTGGTCCAGTGCTCCGGGACCCTCCCTGGGAAGAAGTCACATATAGAGAATTTCTCTATGTGTTTCCCAGGAAGATACAAACCCCAGCTTCCCAGGCAAAAGACTGGCAGGGTGAGCTGATAACATAGGCGAATGTTCACGTCCCTTCTTATCTCACAGCCAAGCTCACGCTGTCTATTTAGCATCATTCATGAGCTCACTGGGATGAAAACAATGACAAAAAATACTGTGACAAGATAAAGTACAGTGCTATAAAAATTCTCTACAGTGCTATAAAAATTAGATTCTTAGCAGAAAAGAGAATGAAGAGGTAATTTAGTAAAAGTGATGGATGAACCCCAGAAGATTCAGGACTTCAGTGCAGTCCCTTATTCAAAACTGGGGAATTCAGGGGGTTGGTCACCCACCAGAGCTGGTCCTCTCAGTTTCTCACCCACCTTAGAACTGGGAATGAGGTGAACACAAGAAACAAAAGGCAACTACAGCCTTTCATCCAGTGAGATTGCTGGTGGTAGTTAAATCAACTCATGTTTGACCTAAGCGGGTTCTCACATTTCCTGCAGGCAAAGTGCCTGCTGTTTCCTGGGATTTCCTGAGGTTTCTACCAGGAAAAATTGAGATACTTGCTGCATTGTAGGGCAGGATCTCTACTATGTCTGAGGGTGCCAGGGTGCTTTTAGTGACTCTTGTTTTATGCAAGAACCTCATATGATTAAGAAACCTCTTTTGCCTGGTTACCCAGGGGATATTAGAGGAATGTTTTGATAGCAGTATGATTGTCTGTGGTGGGTCAACTGGAGTAATGGCTTGTATGTCACTAGTGCTGCTGATCCTCAGGTGTCAAATGTAACCAGAGAAAAGTGAGTCCAAACCCTAAAGTAATGAACTCTGGTCCCCAATGGGGCTGGATGTTACAAGCAGGACTAAAACTCATACTTGCTCAACCCAGGATTTCATTCACTTAAGGGATGCTGTAGCTGTTTTGTTGAAGGATCGTCAATGTTTTCAACATGTGAGCATACTCCTCCAGGCATTGCATATAAGCAGGAGAGTATGAAGTACAGACCTTGGAGATATACAAGTGTTGACAACAGCTGGCGGAGCTGCTCATGCTAAAGTCCAAGAAGGACACAGAACTGCTTGTGAGAGTCCAGCACAGAGCATCAAAGATGATTAAGAGAGTTGAACATCTTCCTCATGAGGAAAGGCTGAGGGAGCTGGGGCTCTTGAGCTTAGAAAACAGGAGACTGAGGGGTAGCCCCATCAATGTTGATCAATATGGAAAGAATGGATGTCAGGAAGAAGGAAGAATCCAACCTATTTTGGAACCTGAATTACTCCCACAAACCTGACAGGTCTATGTCACATCTAGGAGCTGAACTCTGCATCTGGCTGCCATAATCCTTCTCCTTAGGGTGAAGTCATGTTCCCTCAGCCATGCAGATGATGGATCTGATCTTGTAATGTCTCTCTGTTCTTGGCCAGTTGAAGATGAAGATTAGTAGTTAACCTGGACAGATAATGTAGGTTTTATTACTCTCGTGGCTGCACGCTGCTATCACTGAATGGGCAGTTCTGTGCAATGCTTGCAGTTACATATCAACTGCAGCGATAGTTCAAGTTTGGGCTAGGCACTCAGTTAATGCTGAGAACAGAGGCCGTGCTTTTAATCCCAGGATTTTTATCATTTTACCAGGTCCTATTTATTTTCAAGCATCTGTTCAACCTTTCATGCAAGATGAAAACAATAGCTTCAGCTGCTTTCTACCTGGGCACTGGAGGAGTTCAAGCTGATATTCACATCAAAGCCTTCCGCATATTTATCATTCCTGATTCTGTAATAAGCAGCGGCGTCTGACAGATGCACAAAAGCACCACAGTTTCCACTTGGACCTTACAATGGCAGCAATGACTTCAAACTAGGATTAAAGACTCACTCAGGAAATACTGAGCATTTTCCTTGCTGATTAATTACAATCTCCTCACAACCTGCATCGCTCCACCCAATGGTTCAAGAGTGGGGAGGATGCGCTGGGAGCTGTTGCTGCTGCTGCAGAACTCACTGTTGGTTTTAGGGGGAACAGGAATACACCGATAATTCTTCTCCAGTGCTTTATCAAGTGACACGTAATCAGTTTGGTTTAGGATTTTTCAGACATGATAAGGATGTATTTCCTTGCGGATAACCCTAGTCCTATTCTAAGGAATAAGTCACTTTTTCATTTACCAAAAAGCAAACCTTGTTCTGCACTTAAAGCTTATGTTTCAGAGAAAAAAAACAAACATACCATAAATAAAGCCCCAAAAAAAGTAGCTGAATTCAGTTATCAGGGTGCAATTCCTCAGTAGCTTGGCTAGGGAATAACTTGTCCTAGCAACAGCCCCGAAAGTAAGAGAGTAAGAATATGAAACAGCTTGACATTATTTAATACATAGGAAAAGCTGTTAAAAGAACATTATCCAGCCTGCTGAGAGAGGCACCTAATCACCCTTCCAAGGATGTCAGATGCCATTATTTTTTTCCTTACAATTTCTGAGCCATCACATGCATTTTTTATTGAATATACTCCTTTATGCTACGTGAGAGAAACCGAGAGCATTGGCCACGAGCGCCAAACACAGTCAGTAACAAGAAAATTCAAAGCTTACTGTGAAAATTCATTGCCATTAGGGAAGATTTGCCTATAGGCGGAGACATTAAATGCTTTACTCAAAGTAACAGAACCTAGACACATACAGGTTTCAAATGACACTGAAAATCACTTAAATTAATACTAATATCTGTGATTTTACTAAGTAATACTCTCATTTAAGACATCCAGATTTAGGCATAATGAAGCCAGCTTGTTTAAAATACATGGGTTTTCACCTGATGATGGGATGTCGTTGGAAAAACCCCATACTTTTCAAAAGGTAAAGCATCCTTAAAAGCCAACAGTAGTCTTTTCAGTTGCTTGCTTAGGACAGCGGTGTGGATGCATCTGCAAATCAGTAAAATGATGCAATAGAGTCTTTAAATTGATCTTTTTCAGGCATAATTTGCATTACGGTCTCACGCCTGGTGAAATTTATCTCAAACAAGAGCGTCGCAGTATTAGCAGACTCAATTATAGGTCTTCCTGCAATGTAATAGTGACTATGAGTCCCTACAGGCTCAAATGAGTCTTTTCCAGAAAGCTGTATATTTTTATGTTTAAATAATCCATAAAGACTGTCCCTGTTGAGAAGTTCAAAAAGACTGCTCTGAATGCTTCATTGCAGAGCTCCAGGCTGAGCGATAGAATGCAAATCCTAGGAGTCTTGCAGTGGGTCCCTGTTTCAGCTCTGGATGGCTTGTTCTGGGCTTCACGCTGACTGTCAGAATGGGATTCTGATTTACCTTTCATTTTATGGAATCATAGAATCATTAGGGATCAGAAGAGACCTCGAAAGATCATCTAGTCTAACCCCCCATGCCAATGCAGGATCACTTAGAGCAAGTCACACAGCAACACATCCAGGTGGGTCTTGAACGTCTCCAGAGAAAGAGACTCTACAGCCTAGAGTACCTTAGTCTAACATTAGCCAAGATCAGTGCTCAGAAAGACCTTGAAATCAAAGGCTGCAACGCACTGGTAGTGAACGTCTCAGCAGGGAGCACCTCCAGCAAGCACCAGTATGCTTTCATTACACTGGTCAGCAGATACTGGTCCAATGGATGAAGCCTGTGTGTGATGCTCTGCCCTGTGCTGTTAAAAAATGGGGTATTGATCAAAAACCACATTCTGGGTTGGGGCAAGCATCTACAAGCACACGGACACAGGCTGCCCCATAGAAGTCTTAACATCTTATTGCTGTCTACTGCTGCCTGAAAGGTGGCTGAAAAGCTATGGCCATAGCTCTCTTCTCACAAGTTATGAGCAACAGGAGGAAAGAAAATGGCCTCAAGCTGCCCCAGGGTAAGTTTAGGTTGGCCATGAGGAAAAACCTTCCTGGAAAGGGTCCTCAGGCCTTGGCACAGGATGCCCAGGGAGGGGGTTGAATCCCCATCCCTGGAAGTGTTTCACAGTCATGAAGATGTGGAGTTCAGGAACAGGGTCTAGCAGTGGCCTTGGGACAGCTGAGTTCATGGTTGGACTTGATGATCTTAAAGACCTTTGCCAACCATAACAATTCCATGCTTTTATATAGATATGTTTAAAATTAAAACACATCCAAGCAAAAAAGCACAAAACTCAAGTATCTACTAAATGAGAATTCTGTGGGGCAACTGATGTCCATATGCTTCAAATGTACCCTTGTTCATGCTTCCCTGTGCTTTAAATTAAACACACACCTAAGTCTTTGCAAGGTTGGATCATCCTATTTTGCTCAAGGTCAAAGAACAATTTGACCCAGGACTCAATAAGACCCAAATCTTGTGGACCAGCTGCAGCGTTGTTTGGTAAATACTGTCCTGAGGTTTGGGGGTTTCTCTTCTTCTCAGCTTAAACAAGAACTGAAGAACTCATAACATCTTGATTGCTGTTGTTTGCTTTCTCGTGTGAAGCTTTGTCCAACCTGGATGAAATTTACAGTTCTAAACAATACCCTATCCCGCTTCCAAATTCCAGTCTGATATTAAATTATTAAGGAGGTGGGTTTGAAATATCTTATCTTGACATGTATCTCCTGAACCAAAATGACCCCAGGCACTGTTCCTAATTAATTTCATAAAGAATAGAAACCCAAAAGTTGGCAAGTGCTACAGGCAGTGACCCTTCCCAAAGTCCTCCAGACTGTGCTGCACTGCTCCTTGCTTGGTAGCGTGGCAGGTTCAGCTTTGCCCTATGACTTTTTCTCCTTGTGCCACCACTGACACTGGCAGAGAATAGAATCATAGAATATCATGCAATCACAGAATCACAGAGTGTTGGGGGTTGGAAGGGACCTCAAAAGATCATCCAGTCCAATCCCCCGCCACAGCAGGATCCCCTACATCCAGTCACACAGGAATAAGCCAAATGGGTTTGAAACGTCTCCAGAGAAGGAGACTCCACAACCCCCCTGGGCAGCCCCTTCCAGGGCTCCAGCACCCTCACCAGGAAGAAGTTTCTCCTCATCTTGATGTGGAACCTCCTCTGTTCCAGCTGACACACACTGCCCCTTGTCCTATCATTGGGTGCCACTGAGTGGAGCCTGGCTCCTTCCTCCTGACATCCAATCTTTCCATATTGATCAACATTAATGAGGGCACCTCCTTTTTTGCAAGCTAAAGATCCCCAGCTCCTTCAGCCT
>VZRI01008429.1:0-67838 GCA_013397515.1 Upupa epops | reverse complement strand
GATCTCTAATGATTCTATGACATTCCTTTGTGCTTTATTGGACTTGATTTATGTCTCTCACAAATGAGGTGACTTGGACTGAATCCCGGATTGTAAAGATTTATTACCACTCATTTGACCCCTTACAAATTAGTGAAATTATTGATACCTAATTATTGGGTAAGATGATGGATAGGTGGAATATAACAAAGATATAAAGAGAAATGCTTGGCACGTGACTCGTCGTGGTCCTCATCAGAAGCACATAAGAGAGACACTTCCCTGCCATCTCTGCCCGACCATCCGTGAGGCCTGAGAAAAACACCCTCACCCCCACCTTTGCCCGCCTGCCTGCCCACCACCTGTCTGGCAGAAGAGCAACGGCTTCAAACAGAGAGAGAAGGCAGAGCCACACCTCTATGAACCGTAAAAAGCCCGGTAAATTTGCTACCTTTCGTTCTGTTTCGGCAGATTCCCGTCTAGCTCTTTAGTCTCCCTCCATCTCTGCTTTCTTTTGCCAGGCTACCCTGCCGATACAAGCCGCTTGGGTTGGAAGGAACAGTAGGGAATTGGGGACTTGCTCTATCTCTCATTTTTCTTCTCTCTCTCAGCATTCCTGTGAGAAGGGGGGAAGGGGTCTGCTTTAATTATCCTCTGCCCTATGGAATCAGCCCACTCAAGAGACTCTTCTGTGGCAAGGGACTGCAAACAGGTAGTCTCATCCAGTCCCGTCTCTCCTTACCTTCCGCGTTTCTTTTTTTTTATCCAAAGGACTGCTTCAGTTGCCTCAGGAAGTGGAGACGAGGGGAGGGAACCAGGATGGCCTGGGCAGTTCCAGCACGCCTCAGGGGTGGTGACATGGCCTCAGGTATCCACCTTCAACACACCCCTAGGGGGGGAACCTGTCAATTGTCGTTACAGGAACAGCTCTGGATCCTTTGGTGGTAAAAGACTGTACCAACACATAGGGAATCAATTTCATTCCTTGTCCTATTATCCCCTTCCGATCAACTGGCTTTAAAGCAACTCCTTAAAAGCTATTAAATTGTCTATCTTCTAGCTTCACGGGTGAGTGGCATATGTCAGCTCTCCTTTTGATTGTCTGTTAGAGGCTTATCTTTTGTTTAGTAAACAGTTGTTTATTTTGACTAGCTTATCATTGTTTCAATCAGCATATTTATGTTTATGTGGTGTGGAGAAAAAAATATATATGCAGTGTGGAAAAAAAATTGTTATTGAGGTGGGCACAAGCCAACCTCATGGGGTTTAACAAGACTAAGTGTAAGGTCCTGCATCTGGGGCGAGGCAATACTAAGCACAGATACAGGCCGGGCAGTGACTGGCTGGAGAGTAGCCCTGAGGAGAGGGACTTGGGGTGCTTGTGGACAAAAAGCTCAACAATGTGAGGTGCATTGTGACCCAAAGATGGAGGAAAGTGATTCTCCTTCTGTACTCCACTCTGGTGAGACCCTACTTGCAGTACTGTGTCCAGTTCCAGAGCCTTTACTACAAGAAAGATGTGGATGTGCTGGAGTGTGTCCAGAGTTGGACCATGAGGATGATCAGAGGGCTAGAGCACCTCCCCTATGAAGCCAGACTAAGAGAGTTGGGGCTGTTCAGTCTGGAGAAGAGGAGGCTCCAAGGTGACCTTATTGGAGGCCACCTTATTGTGGCCTTCCAATATCTGAAGGGGGCTACAAAAACGCTGGGGAGGGGCTTTTTAGGATCTCAGGTAGCAACAGGACTAGGGAGAATGGAACAAAGCTGCAGATGGGTAGACTGNTCCCCTATGAAGCCAGACTAAGAGAGTTGGGGCTGTTCAGTCTGGAGAAGAGGAGGCTCCAAGGTGACCTTATTGGAGGCCACCTTATTGTGGCCTTCCAATATCTGAAGGGGGCTACAAAAACGCTGGGGAGGGGCTTTTTAGGATCTCAGGTAGCAACAGGACTAGGGAGAATGGAACAAAGCTGCAGATGGGTAGACTGGATGTGAGCAGGAAGTTCTTCACCATGAGAGGGGTGAGAACCTGGAATGGGTTGCTCAGGGAGGTGGTTGTGGCCCCGTCGCTGGAGGTGTTTAAGGTCAGACTGGATGAGGCCCTGGCCAGCCTGCTCTTGGGTGGGGTGTCCCTGCCCATGGCAGGCAGGTTGGAAGTGGATGACCCTACCATCCTTTCCAATCCTGTCCGATTCTGTAACTACTCCCCGGTGATGGTGACAGGACACTGGAGGGGACTGCCTGGGAGGTTTTCTGGAGACATTTGAAACCCACCTGGACTTGGTCTGGGTGATCTTGCTGTGGCAGGGGGATTGGACTAGAAGATCTTTCGAGGTCCCTTCCAGTCCCTAATGATTGTATGATTCTGTGATTTAGATTATTGTTTGTTTAACTTAGTTTCCAATAAATATTTATCTTCTGTTCTAGCTTCTCAATTTATTTATTTAAATTACCATTTAAATAATTGGAGATTATATACATTTTTATCCTTACTTCTAATTGCAAGTAAGAGTTTTGTCAATGGTTCATCCTACATGCAGCTAAATCATTACAGTCTGTTATTGTCTCTGTGAGTTGGGGCTTTCTCTCTCAAAAAAGAGAAATTATGAGAGCACTTTGGAGAATTCAGGAGCAAAGGGAATGGTTTTCTCTTCATCATTTCTGGTGTAGTTGGTACCATTTTTATGTTTTAAGTAAATATTCAGTATGAAAGGGAGAGATTAAGATGTAGTGTTTGGCTTGTGTTCCTGTGAAGAGGGCAGAATAGCAAATATCCCACTAGATAGATGTAAGAATTCAGTTCTTTTTCCTGTAGAGCATTCAGACATGAACTGGAAAATAGGACATCTCTTCTGCCTATGCATACTAAATGGGAGGAATCATTCCATGCAAGACAGAAATCATGACAGTCCTAGAGATGATTCAATGCCCATCTGTATCTCTCCATCATTTTCTTCTGGCTGTTCACAGAAGAGTTTGAGCTACAAGAATCTGGCAGTTTTATCCTTTTTCTAAAGCAAGCGCCCAACCTGCCCACATGGGTCTTTTAAACACACCTAAGAAAAAGGGCACCCAAAAAATCGAGTCTGGAGTTGCTGATGCACATGCACTTGGCTGTGAGCTGCAGTCCACTGTTTAGGGTGGTCTAGCAAAGAAATGAAAAGGCTTTAATATTCTTCAAATAGTTGACCTGTTTCTTTCTGTAGCTATAAAAACGTGTTGGGAGCAAGACTGAATTCTTACCTGTCACCCATCCAGACTTGTTTTTATTTGTTTTGTGCCAAAGGAAATGAATTTGAGAGACACATTATTTGTAAAGGGGACACTAATGAAACAGAAGAATTTTTATTCTGAGTGTAATATTATGGCTATACAAAATACACTTGCAAAATTCATAGGTATTATGCAATGCAGTGTTCCGCAAGAACTCCACTGCTAATAGTTTCTTAAGTAGTGTATTAAAAAATTGTCAGATGTGTGCTAAAATAAAATTTGTAGATAGAAATACAATATGATGCAGCTTAATTCAGTGTCATTGATTAGTATATTTCATACTAAAGCATCACAATCTATTAAGACAAAATATTTATTGGAATTTTACTCCAATCCTTAGGTGGTTGAAAGTAGCTTCAGTGTGATTAGTGATTTTGCTAATGTTTCATTTGAAGCGTCCTGCTGTAACAAGGGAATTATGTTGTGCTCACTAGGTATGCTGACATAGGCGGTTGTAACCCCATTGAGGTAATTATCAGTGAACTTGGTATTTTGCCCTTTTAAGAAAAAGGGAAAAATAGAAAGGTTGGTACTTGCAACCTGTGTTCTGGAGACAGAACACAGAGGAACAAAAAAGAAATATCAGTATCTGAGATGAGCTGGCTTGTGTCTCTCTACAGAAAAGCAGCTAGTAAAAACAGTCCAAACAGGAAGGGCTGTGTGTTGTGAAAATAATCTAAAGTTNCCCCCCAATATTTCTGGAAAAGACTACCTTTGCCCTATTTTGAGGAAGAGACTTGCTCTTTAGAAAGAAAATGCTAGCAATGCAGAGATACAGATGGAGCAGGAGGGAGCCACCTGCATTAAGCACATTATGTCTTGAAAGTTTTGAAGAGATAATGGGGAAGTACAAGAGAAGTAAGGAGGTGCATGACCTCCTTACAAATATGGTGACCTGCCTGACAAATATGGTGAACATAGGAAATGCCAGATAGTCCCCTCCCCATCCATCACTGCAGTGGAAGTTGCCACAGTCACCTTGTGCAGAACAGAGTTACATGCCTGACTGCCTCCAGTGGAAAATTAGCTTATGTTTGATTTGGAGGAGTGGGAAACTTTAATCTGTATCTTTATTCAGAACAGACTGTGGATCCACTGCCACTCTTGTTCTACAGAGAGAAATATAGAGATAGACCTTTGAACAGAAAAAGATGCATCATTTAGTTTGAAGGATTGAAGTATTCTCAAGTACATTGAACTATTGGAGTATGTTCACAGAAGGGCCTCAAAGATGATCAGAGGACTGGAACATCTCTTACAAGGACAGGCTGAGAGAGTTGGAATTATTTATCCTGGAAAAGAGATGGCTACAGAAGGATATTATTACAGCCTTCCAGAATCTGAAGGGGATCTGCAAGCAAGATGGGTAGGGACTTTTACAGGAGCTTGTAGTGATAGTGCAGTGATAAGCATAATATCTTTAAACTAAAGGAGGATAGTTTTAGATTAGATGTCCAGTATGGGACTTTCCCAGCATCTATACCTGTGGGTGACAGCAGAGGGGTCAGATTTGATATTTGCTTTGTATGTACTTCATATTATCATTATTTTCAGTAAAGCTGTTTAGTTTTCTTTTCCAGTTCATAAGTCTCTCTCTTCCTTATTCCCTTTCTCCTCCCCTTTTGGATTAATAGAGTGTCTTCCATCCATCTTGTGGCGAAACCAGCATCAACCAATGACACGTGTAGATCATGCTCCTGTATAGTGCAGTATCCCAATACTTTTCTTCTGTGTTTGACTTCTTGAAACATGTGGCACTACACATAATTCGAAAACTAGATACTGACTTCAGTTCAGGAATGTTAATGCCCATGCAACTGACTCTGAATGTAATTTCATGACTAACTAAATGGCATTGCTTTCAGTCCACAAGCATTCCTGCTATTAATTAAGGATCTGTGCTCAAAATTTATAAATAAAACATTTTTCTTGGAAAGATTAGGTAATTAATTAAGACAAAATTAATGTAGCAGGGAATATTCTTCCAGTATTTTATGTAGCCTGGAGGAAGAGAAGAAGTGTATTATACAATATAATTGGATCTCGAAGCCTCTTCTGAATGGGAAGTAATTTTTTTATGCAGTTAAAAGATGGCCCTAATGGCATGTGTTGCCCTTTAGTCTTGACTATGCTGCCATTCATATATCATCATGATAACCTCTTTAAAATGCCTTATTGCATAATATGCAACTCAAAGCTATATATTAGAGTGCAAATACAATTTTTATGAGTGATTCCTGTGTTTACATTTTCAAGGTGTTCTGATATTTGCTCCAACATGAATGCCCCTCAGTCAAGCAGGTAGTATGATATGATGGTAAGATACGGCTTTCTTCAGTTAAAAATGCCATTTCTTCTTTTACATAAAACACAGACATTGTATAGATTGGCAGAGTACTAAGCTTTTATGAAATGAGGAAATCCACAAATGAATTACTCTTCTGTACTATCCAGGAAGCCTGCATTACTGGCCAGATTCTGATTTGACATATGATGCATAGGAAAAATTCAATTTAGGTTTCAACCCCAGATATCTACTAGTGTACTCAACACACAGCAAAAAATTTCAGCATGAAAACAGCAAGTTACTTCAACTGAATAATTATTTTTGACCACCGGGCTTGAATTCTAGTGAACTGCAGGCATAGGGTGAAGGTGAAGCTGTGAACATGCTGTACACTGGTTTGTAATATGTATCGATATTATGATTATGGTGCTTATATTCCAGGAAGAGATTATCAGCAATTACCAGAATATAACAGAATATCACAGTCATGCCAATGCCATACTGCTGCAATGTTGTGCAATCTTCTTACCTGTGCAACAGATTGAATGATGTTCTCCTGTCAACTCATCTAGGTGCCCAATATTTTTTGTTATTTTCTCAAACAGTAGGTGTTTCCCTTTGTTTCTAATTTGCCAGGCTTTTGCCAATTGTTCAGAAATATTTTGCTTAAAGGCAAAGTATGTTTACCACCCAAAAAGCCACTTACTAGCCTCAGCTACTATTTTATATAGAGAGTTCTTTCTGTCCCTTTTTTCTTGAAATATCATAGAATCATAAAATGACTTAGATAGGAAGAAACCTCAGGGACTAGTCCCAACCCTTCAGGCTTTGGCAGGGATACCTCTCAGTACACCAGGTTGCCCAGAGTCCCATCCAGCCTGTTTCTAGATATTTTTCCTTCACTGTTCCAACTGCAAACAGTGGACAACAGTGGTGATGGGATTTTTAGAATATCAATCCTCTAAGTACTGTTCATCTCTTTATAAAAAGCAATAAATAGCATAAAATTGTATCTGCATTTGCCCTTGATATTTAGATAGTAAGATTAATTGTTCTCTGCTTGTTATTTGTTTTTGTGCAAACAATTAATTAGATTGACTTCTTAGACTATTTGACAATATTAATTATAAGTTATCTGTTTTCTGGAGTTTTACTGGTATGCTATATGATGGCTGGTTAGTATTCAAGGATCACCTCCTCTGTGCCCAGGAGCAATGTATACCAACAAGGAGGAAATCAGGGAAGAATGCTAGGAGGCCCGCCTGGCTGAGCACGGAGCTTCTTGACACACTGTCACACAAACAGAAACTCTACAAGGAGTGGAAGGGAGGACAGCTAGAATGGAGGATATATAAGGAAGCTGCACGAACAGCTAGAGATCTGGCTAGGAAAGCCAAGGCACAGTTTGAGTTGAACCTAGCCAGGGAGGTCAAAGGGAACACCAAGGTTTTCTACTGGTATATTAATGGTAAAAAAAAGACTAGGGAAGGTATGGGCACCCTCAGAAAGGAAACAGGTGATGTGGTCACAAGTGGCATGGAAAAGGCTGAGGTTCTCAATGACTTCTTTACCTCAGTCTTCACTGCAAAGGCCTCCAGCCACACTCCTGGAGTCATGAAGGATAACGGCAGGGACTGGAAGGAAGAACCACACATTGTAACTGAAGATCAGGTTTGTGGTTACCTGAAGAACCTAAAAGTGCTTGAGTCCATGGGGCCTGACGGTTTACACCCACGAGTACTGAGAGAATTGCCAGAGGAGGTGGCTAAACCCCTCTCTATTACATTCCAAAAGTCACGGCAGTCTGGTGAAGTCCCCACTGACTGGAAAAGGGGACACATAAGTCCTTTTTGAAAAGGGTAGGAAGAAGGAGCCAGGGAACTACAGGCCAGTCAGTCTCACTTGTGTGCCTGGTAAGATCATGGAGCCATCAAGCCATCAAGCCAGTTCTTAACCCATCTCGTGATCTGCCCATCAAACCCATGTTTCACCATCTTGGAGACCAGAATGTGGTGCGGGACACTGTCAAAGGCTTTGCTCAGGTCCAGGTAAATGACATCATTACACCCCTCATCATTTAATGTTGTGACTTGTTCATAGAAGGACGCTAGGTTTGTCAGGCAGGACTTGCCCTTGGTGAAGCCATGCTGATTGTACCCAATCACCTCTTTAGTACTTTCCTGTCTCAGTAGTGCCTGTAGGTGGATCTGCTCCATGATCTTACTTAGGCCACTGTCTGGAGCAGATGCAGTCTGCCCAGCACACTGTAAATGCAACATCAGGAAACTGATTATTGTCCATGTACCAAAATGACTGAAGCCACAGGAATACACAGAGGTGTTGCCTTTGGGGTATTGTGATACTTGTGAAAACAATAAAGTAAAGTTCTGGGTACCAGCTGAAATTATTTAAGGCCCAGGGTATGAAATACAGGGCAGTTTGTGGGATAGTCCAACAAAACATAAACCAAAATAATCCTCAAGTGTAATGGGAGGATGCTTTTGTGATGGGGATTGAAAGCATCAAGTTACTACATCTGCATCAAGTGCTGTCACAAGAAGCTATTTGAACACCTGACCCAGGCAGAGAAGAAAATGCAGAAGAGATGCCTGTGCACACTAATCTCAGCAACAGGAAAACATTTGAGTGGCACACCCTAGAGGTTCCTTCTTGCCATATCTGCTCTACAGCTGATGGACACTGCCATGTTTACCTGATTCAGCCCAGCCCTGTTCTGCCAGAGACCATCCAAGACGGTAGTCCAGCTCTCAGCAATCATGGACAAATTCAGATATCAGTTATCAGATATGCAGCCTGTTCAAGTCACACATTATCTGGCAGGAAACTGCACCTGGAGACATCTGGATGGCTGGGAGAAAGAAGGATTGTTGACAGTTAAGTGTAAAACAATGATTGCAAAATCAGACCCTTGTTTAGGAAAGTAAGACCATGATGGTACTGGAAAAAAAAAAAAAAGGTGTAATGCAGTAATTATTATCATTAATAATCAAATGTAGCTGCACAGGAACTACAAACATTAATCTTCCCCTTGCTTTGAAACCTGTGTTTCCTTACTGGTCTGACCATTGCTGTTCAGCCACCAGAGAGACTTTGAGACCCATGTCTTTCTAGACTTCCTGCATGAGACATCCTTCTCAGGAAGCAGCAATGGTAAGCCATTTCTCACAGACCCTTGCCCTACTCCACAGCCCATTATGATCTCCAATTCGCTTTTCAAAATATGCTGAGATCATATTTTACCTACTATCATCCTACATCAGGGTTGTAACTGTGAAATTTATCAGTAAGTTTAGGAATCTCATGCTTGTTTCTTCCCCTCAGTGGCAGCAGCACATGTTACGTGAAACTACTACTTTTAATTCTTATTCTTGTACTGACACAGTCAAGTTTATATAATTTCCCTGCAGAGCAACATGCTTGTTCTGATCACTCCTTTAAGCAAAGATTTGTTCAGAGAAGAGGGAAGGATAGGAGCTCTGTTTAGGATGACTTCCACAAAGAAGAAATCCTAATGTGAGCCCTTCAGCTGTGCAAGAGCAGGAAAAAGACAACTTGGAATAACATCCCTCTTTAAATATTTAAACTAATTGGAAAAGTCTTCTTTAATGGTTTAACTATAATATCCATGTTTGCCTCATCTTGGTTTCAGTTAGGAAATGGAAGGGTATTTTCTGATGACTTCTCTGGCCTTAAAAACCAAAGTTCATGGATAGCTATACAATTAACTGTGGCTTATGCATGTTTGTATAGCAACAGCAATGCTCTGTGGAAGAAATTACATTTATCCCCAAAGGAGAGTGATTGCATGGAGGACTTACTCAAATATGTAGATGAATTGCTTGAACAGGTTTTGCAGGAACAAAGGCACATCAGTATTAAAATAGTTCTGGATACCTACCACAAATCTATTCACAGGAGTATCTCACATGTCCGATACCAAAAAATGGGTTGAAGTAATGGTCTCCAAATGTTGGAACAGATTAACACTGAATTTGGTTTCTCCACATTTGGTAACACTGTGCTATACAAACAAAACTCCCAGCTCATTGCACAGATGGGAGCAAAAGCTATGGGCACTGACAGAACTTGCCTTTCCAGCCATGCTGTGGCTTTCCTGCTTTGTCCAGGTCATCCCACAGTGCAGGAGCAAAAGGGATCATTCCATTTAGGCCAAGGTGTAAAACTAAAAGTTGCCCTGCTTTGCAGTGAAATGGCTGCAAGAAATAGGACATTTTTTTACAGCGTACAGCTCCCATCTATCACCAGAGCAAATGTGCACCTTCAGTGTTTCACAGAGGCTGTTTTCCTCTGGTACAGGCTTGTGAAGCACCTGATGACTGGAGGATAGAAACCATCAGCTGGTGAATGTGGTATTTTCATTGTGGTTAGGACGATTCTGGCTACTATTTCTACTTATCCACCTCCCTGTCTAAACACTGCTGTGGTATTTTCATCTATGTATTTCTGTTTCATCTGCTATGCCTCTGCAAACATGAGAGATCCAGCATTGAGGATCTGCCATGTTCAGTCAGACTCAAGGCCCATCAAGGCTGAGGCTTCATCTCTAATGATTGGTGATACCAGGCTTTCAGGAGCAGCAGTAGAAACATTCTACCTATGGAATATGTATGTGAGATGAGAAATCATAGCAATTAGACCTGGAAATCTTTGTTTAGCATACTTTGCAATGTTGTTTGTCATCAGTAGTTGTGGCCATCCTGGATAGAATAATCCAATCTCACTTTGAACATGTAATGGTTTAACAAGAGGGTCTAAATCAGTTTGGGTTGGTGCCTGTAATTCTAGCACAACAACCAGCTCTCACCTAGAGAAACTCCCCGTCTCTGAAGATGTGTTGCAGCAGAAAAAAAAAAGACGAAGATGGCGAAGGATGACGATGAGAAGTGAAGAAGCATGAAGTCCCTTCCCTTTATGGATTGTCTCCACCAATTACCTGTAGAGTCCATACACTGACGCAGGAGGTCTGCTAGAAAAGCTGCCTCCAGCTTCAAAATAAAGTTCTCTTTTGGCATAAAAACACCACAAGTAATATTTGAAAATTTGGTAATTTTCAAACCAGAACAGAACTGTATGTTTCTCCTGATTCTGCTGTTTCTTCCTGTCACTGGCACTGCAGTATGCAGCTACTAATATTACTGTCTCCTTCAAGTGTATTTTTCAGACCTGGTAGGAGCTGGAATTGTGCCAAGTGTTTCAGGACAGAATCAGGACCAGAAAGCCTGTATATATGTCTGTAAGTACTTCATTACCAGTTTTTAAAAATAACAAATGCCGTTAACATCAGTGGGAACTGGTGATGACTCAATGCGATGCTCAGTGCAGGAGAAGTGCAACAGCAGTTCTTATTCCCTTCTCTTGTAAGCCCCTGGGAGGGAGCAGCCGGGTTGGCTACCAACATCAGCCCATAAATGAGGCAAGACTCTGTGAACCATTCACTTAAAGTGTGTAACAACCCATCCATGACATCTTGTTGTTTGCTGTTACTTATAGAAACAAGAGAAGGGCTTGGGGCCCTGCCTTCCCAGCCTTTCTGGGACCGCAGATGAGCAGTCAGGGAGGAGATGGGGTCTGCATTGTGCAAGGAAGAGGCAGCAGTAGTTAAGCTCCTCCAACACATGCTCTCTAAGAGAGGACTGTGTAATGCTGATAGCTCTCTAAAGGCCTTTCTATTATGGGCAAAGGACAAATAGATGATTCCAGGGGTGGGAGAAGCCTTCAAAATCAATACCTGGAACAAGATTGGCATGCACCTGTGGGAAGAAGTGAGCAAGGGCTCAAAAGGAGTTTACAGGTTATCTAACTTGTGGCATTTAATTAAGGACACTAATAGAAATGAAGAGTGAGGGAACAGCAGCTGCTTCTGCCTTTGCTGCTCTGACGCCAAGCTCAAGTAAATCAGATACTGCCACTGAATCGCTGTTTGAAGCATCTCGAATTTCAGCACCAGGACAGGCAAGGCCCCAGCAGCTCTGCAGCTTTCTGCTGCTGTGAGTTCAACAGCTCCTTCAACATCTACTCAGAAGGAGCCAAGTACTCAAACAAAGAAGCCAACTGCAGAAAATGCGAAAAACAAAGATAAAATTTTTGAGAACCAAAGAAGATGATTGGTTCATCTACCAATGATTTGTAGAAATCATTGTACCGATGATGTCACGCACTTCAACAAGTCTTCCAATCAGCAAATGAGGGAATGCATGAAGGGATAGTAGAACAATATATAAAAGACAGCTTTAGCACAATAAAACGTCTTCGCTTTGGTCTCTATTGGATTGTGTGGAATCCAGCTTTAGTGGGTGGATAAGAGACTTAGTGAAGGAAGGCCTGGTGATTTTTGATTTTTGTATTATTGTTGGCTTCTTTGTGATTTTGTATTAAGACAGTTGTCACGCGATCAGTTAAGGATGTTTAGATCACTCAAAAACAGGAGGGGTGATTTGTGTGTGATTATTTGCTAGAAAATGGATGTGTGAGTGATCCAAACTGCCTCTGTGTGGAACAAAGACTGTAGCTAGCTCTGCAGCCTTGCACCTGCAGTTTTGCACAGGCTCAAGGACTTGGAAATTTACAACAAAGTTACATGAAGGGACACTGAGTCATGAGAAAGAAAGGCAACTCAAGGATGAGAAGAGCAAAGCTCAGGAAATTTCCAAGAGTGTGTGACTGTTGCTTGGACAACATATGTTAACCAATCATAAGTAAACCAACTATCTGTAAGGCATAAAAACATACCAATCATAGGAGGAATAATTAATAGAAATACGTAAAAAGATATAAAAGTTTCTGCCGGCTTCAATAAATTGCCCAGCTTTTGATTACTTTAATCAGCGTGCTGTTCCATTTATCTCATGTATGTCACAGCCAAGAAAAATAACTACTGATGTGTTGATTTGAGTTTAGGATGACTGTGACACAAGCTTTCTCATGGCTGCCACTGTCAGCTGCTTCACAGCTTCCTTCTGAAGGCAGGGTGGGCACACAGAGAAAATCCTTTCATGTCTTTAAGCCAGGGGGTTGTTGCAGTTTGAAAATTATCAAATATTCAAGTGTTAATTTTGGTGCTTTTATGACAAAAAAAGTATTTTCTTTTGAAACTGGGACCAGCTATCCCAGCAGACCCCCTGCATCAGTGTCCTGACCCTACAGGTGATTGGTGGACAGAGTCTATAAAAGGGAATGTACNTGAGAGGGGCAAGCAATGGCTCTCAGCCTACCTGCCACCAAAGGGTAGAACACAAAATAAGCTTAAGCCTGCCTGTAGGTCTGCCACTAAGGCAACTACTGCCCTCTTTTGCCTAAGAGCTCAAATGCAGAAATCCAGCAACAGCTCGTTCCAATTCCTGGCAGGGGGTCAAATAGAGGGCAGCTCCTCCAATCCGCTGCCACAATGTGATCGCCTTTGAAGATGCCAGACAGTGGTGAGCTGTTAATCCTCTCCCTCCGTCGAGCCTTAACCACAGGGGAGAAGAAAGAGAGAAGGCCCTGCAAAAAATACTGAAGGAGGCCTATGTTCCACAACAGGTGTAGCCACACATGACCATCGCCATGTTGCCTCTGCCCCTGCTAAGATACTGTATGCTCTGCCAGTGAGAGACTGAGAGTAGCCTCTGATAAGAGAGACAGAGATCATAAGTACCAATCTCCTAAATCTTTGGCAAACACAGAGAGTCTGGGATTCTGTTATATCCTCTACATTTGATGCTGCTATAGCCTCAAATAAGATCCCCTCCAAGTCAAAGGGAGCTAGAAGTATGCCTGAGGTGTCAGTGAGGGATGACATCTGCAAGAGGACCAAAAAAGGAACTTTACTACGATCACCAAATGTATATTTTGTGCTGTGTGTCTGCCACCCCCAACCCCTTTCCCTTCTGGAAGTTGGGTGCAATTGTGTGTGTGTGTGTGGTAGCTTTATGGTTATGAGTGTTGGTGTACACTCTCTTTTCCCAAAGCTCTCATCTAAAGCCAAAACCCAATGTGTTAGCTGTCTCCTATTTCTCTCAGAGTGTGTGTAAAGGCATTGTGATACGGTTTCTGTTTTATCTTTTTCATTCTTTTACTTATTAAGGGATTTTTTCCTTTTCTTATTGGTGACGGGTTCAACAAATTCTTTTCTTTTTGGAAAAGTTGCTTCATTGCCTATTGAATTATTGTTGAGGACTGGTTGTTGTGCTTGAATTCAGGCACCAATCCAAACCGATGTAGACACTTGCTCTAAACTGTTACACCCAAGAATGAGATGATTTATAGCAATACACTATCTAAACAGTCACTTAATCACACAGCAGCTGCTGTACACTTAACATGCACTCATTCGGGCAGCATTCCAATGAGCATGCACTCATAGCTTCTCATAAACAGAACTACCAATCAGGACTCCACTTGCTCACACACAACTCCTGCAGGACTACACACAACTTTGATTTTTCAAAGGTCAACCGCTCCTCCACCCAAGCTTCTCCCAAACTGATGTTGTGAGCTCAGAAAAGATATATGGTATGGAACACTTATAACATATGACAAAAATGATAGCTATCCCACAGTGCTCCCAAAATCCCTAAAAGGAGTACTCCAGACCACATTGAGGCTGGCACATCTACTAAAAGCCTCTGCCAATTCGCCTATGACCCGGGTCTCCACGCGGGCGAATAATACCCTCATGCTACCTGTGTAGAACCATCTCACTATGTCTTACAGGCTACCCCTTTTCTTTTTAGCAGTGTTGCTTCATTGCCTGTTGAATTCCCAGCAAGAGCTTGTTGCTGTGCTTGAATTGCTGGCACCAACCCAGTCCGACTTACACCCTTGCTCTAAACCATTACAAGGGTATATTTAATTAGCATGCTAAGAATGGAAGAGAGCCACTAAGCATGAGAAGTGGTGTTATAAAGTGCCAAGTGCTGAACTACAGCTGTGGATGTATCTGCTAAACCAGAGATCTTCTGCAGCCTGTGGGGCTTCTCCCTGGTACCAGGTGATTAGAAGCAGAGGAAGAGGCTGCAAGCTTACACCAAGAGGTTTGGACTGGGTATTAGGAAGAATTTCTTCACTTAAATGATTATCAAACAATAGAATTATGTTTCCCAGAGCATTGGTGGAGTCACCATCCCTGGAAGTATTTAAAAGCTCTATAGATACAGTACCAAGGGACACAGTTTAGGGGTGTCCTGTCACTGCTGGGTTGAAAGTTGAACCAGATGATTTTAAAGGTCTCTTCCAACCGAAGTTTTTACTCCACACACATGCACACACACACATACACATGGACACACCTGCACACCATTATCCCATACTAGATGTTTTTCTCAGTAAGCTACTGTGTCATTTCTTTCAAAAGTAATTTCTTCCCTAGTCATGTAACATGTGGTGTCAGCCACTCTTCAACCCCAAGAAAGCCGTATTTTAGCACTCTTTCACAGTCTTGCTTTCTTTTGACAGCTGCCATGGAAAGATAATCTGTTGTGATGATGGTAATTGATGTTAGCTTTGCAAAAAAGGTATTTTGAAGTCAGCCACACTCTTACATACTTAACAACTGTCTGCTAGAAAGGAAGTCATGAGAACATAATAGGCTGAGAAACTACTAGGTGGCTCAGCAAGGTCTTGTGGGAAAAGGTCTGAGAGATACTTGTCCCTGCCAGTAAAGGAGGAAAAAGCAAATATTTACACATGCTGGTCAAAGTGCTTTATGCTCAGTGACTATACTGATGACTGTGATAGTAGAGCCTATGCAGATCAAAGTCCTTCTTGGTGCAGGATTAAATTACTTCCTTTTTTTATAAGGGAATTTACTGCATTTATTATAATAATCCTAGGTAAGTGAAGTCAATAAATGAACTCAGGCTGCACTCTGCTTTGCAATAGCTGAGCTGTGGATGATTACAAGATTACCCGGAGGGCTGCACTTTTATTCACATGGATATGAAGGACTAGAATGATGGCTTTTTTCAGGTGCACAACGTTTGGGTCATGCCTGCCCTACTGTCTGGCAGATGAGAGTGTGTATGTGTTAGCAGGAACGGAGGACAGCAGGCACCTGGTCAAATGTTACCGGCTGAAATGCAGCTTAGAGCTGTTAAGTTTCTGACAGTTCAGGTTTTGAAGTGTCTTTTGTAAAGAGGGTTATAAATAAAATATTAATTTATTCATACTGAAAGATGGCATGGTAAGATAATTAAAATTTCCAAAGAGAAAAAAATCTATGAAAACATAGAGGTCTGAAACAGCAGATGAAAGAGTATTTAATCATTCATCAACTGTTATTAACAATAAAGCATCTCCCTCTTCCTTTGTCCTCCAGAAAGTTAATTTTGCTCCCCTCAGCTTTCTGCTGAGACTGGACATTTTTCTGATCCTGAGATTTCATTAATTTCCCTCCCACCTTAGTGAAGGTTGCTTTCTGATCTGTGTCATGCAGAGCAGACAGCTGCTCTGGCTCCCACACAGAAACTCTGTCCCTGCTTCCACTTTTCAGGGACTTACTTGCAGGAATTCCATGCGCTAAAATGCAGGAGGGTAAAGGGGCTCAATAAAGTTGGTTAAATTTTAAATAGCACTTTCTCCAAGTCCCAGGAAAGCGTATTATGTTGTGGAAAAATCAGACAGGTGGGCTAGGAGACCTATGTGGATGACCAAGGAACTCTTAAATGAAATATTGGGTAAAAGGGAGGCCTACATGTTGTGGAAGAAGACTTGCATAAGACACATTGCTAGAACTTGTAGGAGTGCCATAAGGAAGACTAAAGCACTTCTAGATTTAAAATGGGGTAAGTTAAAGAAAATACTAAGTGCTTTGATAAATATATTACTGTAAAATGAAAAGCAAGCATGTTGTGGTCCCACTGTTGAATGAGGCGGCAGCCTTTGTAGCCAATTGTGCAGAGAAAGCAGAGGTAATAATTAACTTCTTTGATTTGGCTTTTACTCCTAAGACCAACCCTTGTGAACTCCAGACACGGAAGGTAGGAGAGAGAGCCTGTCAAAGGGAAGAATTTCCAGTGGTTAGAGAGGACTGGTCTAGTGATAAATTACTGAAGTTGAATATTCATAAATGTATGGCTCATGATGAGACGCATTCAAGAGTGTTGACAGAACTGGCTGATACTGGTGCTTTTCCAGTCTCCATCATTTTTGTGAGATTGTGGTTAACAAGAGAAGTACCTACGGACTGGAGGAAAGATAATCAGACACAGCTGATCTGCATCCAGAAACGGCATCCCTGCTACAGTTCAGCAGCTCAGAGAGAGAGAGTTTGGAGAAAGGGGATTTTCTGCTATTTCTAGCTACAGGCAGCACGGTAGTCAGATACCCCCTGCTCACCCTAGGAGAGGCAGGCCAGGCGTGGGCGGAGTCGCAGTGCTGCTGAGCTTTTAAATGGGCCACATAACGAACTGCATTTGGGGGATGTGGGTGGGGTTTTTTTTGTTTAGTTTTGTTTTTTTCTCCTTAATTAGCGATGGTTTGGAGTACGGCAAAACTGAGCAGTAGNAGAGACACCACCTGTGTAAGATGTGACCAGGTGAATTATCTGCTCAAGACAGTGGTGGACCTAAAAGATGAAGTAGAGAAGATGAGAAATATCAGGGAGAGAGAGAGAGAGGTTGGCTGATGGAGCCGCTCCCTGAGGGGAAGACAGCAGACTGAGAATCCACATAAATCACACAAATCAGAGGATCTGAACCCCTCTTGTCCCAAGGAAATAGGAAGGGGGCTCAGGGAAGAGGTGGAATGGAAAGAGGTTCCTGCTTGGAAAAGCAGGCGTATCCCCTCCCAGTCTCCCCCCACCATCTTAATAGACCTTGCAGAACAGAAATGGGGTTCTGCAGGAAGAGCCAGCAGATGGAGAGGAGAATGACTTACCCAGGACTGAAGTGCCAGACAGACAGAGATGCCATAGACCCACCATCACAACTGCCTCTAAAAGAGAAGTAGACAGGTGATTGTGGTGGGGAACTATCTCCTGAGTGGGGCAAGGTGCCGAATATACCATCCTGACCCGCTTCATAGGGTGGTTTGCTGCCTCCCTGGGACATGGGTTAGGGATGTGATGGACAAACTTCTGACCTAGTAAACCACTCTGATTATTACTCCCTGTTGGTATTTCAGGTGGGCAGTGATGAGGTTACCAGGAGAAACACAAAATCAATAAAAACGGATTTTGGAGCCCTAGGAAGCTGAAAAGGGATTCAGAGCACAAATTATTTTCTCCTCTATCTCTTCAGTGGCAATCTCAAATGAGGAGACAAACAAAAAGAGCCTTAAGGTGAACTCATGGCTGCAAGACTGGTGTTACAGGCAGAGCAATGGGTTTTTCAACCACAGGCTTCTGTATGAGATGCCTGGCCTGCAGGCAGCAGGTGGGATGCACCTGTCAAGGAGGGGGAAGAGGATTTGGGGGCAGGAGGCAACAGGGCTCATTGACAGAGCTCTAAACTAGATATGAAGAGGGAAGGGGAAATAACTGGCCTTGCTAGTGAGAACTCTCGGTATAGTAGCCCAATACTTACAGGGCTAATGAAGGTAAGGATAGGGTTGAGACCTTATGGCTAAGAATCAGGATCCAGGCCAGCAAGAGTGTTGTTGTGGTGGGAATCTGTTACAGACCACCAAACCAGAATAAAGAAGCAGATTAAATTTTTTATAAGCAGTTAAGTGAGGTTTTTAAGTTGCAGCTCTTGTGCTGTAGGGGGACTTCAATTGTCTGGATGTCTGCTGGAAATACAATACAGCAGAGAGAGAACAGGACCAGAGGTTTCTGGAGTGTGCGGAATAGAACTTCCTAACACGACTGGTGAGAGAAGTAACCAGGGAAGGTGCCCTCTTGGACCTGCTGCTTGTGAACAGGGATGACCTTGTGGGGAAAGTAAAGGTTGGAGGTCGTCTAGAGCACAGTGATCATGAGATGATTGAGTTTTCAATGCTTGGAGAGACAAGGAGAAAGATCAGTAAAACCACAACCTTAGACTTCTGCTAGGCAAACTTTGGCCTGTTCAGGAGACTGATTGACAAAGTCCCTTGGGAGGATGCCCTAGAAGATATCAGACTCCGTGAAGACAGAGCTAGTGGGATGAGGTTTAATAAAGCCCTATACAAGCTTCTACATTTTGACCACAATAACCCTCAGCAGAGGTACAGACTGGGGGATGAGTGGCTGGAAAGCAGCCTGGCAGAGAGGAATCTGGTTACTGATTGATAACCATCTAAATACGAGCCAGCAGTGTGCCCAGATGGCACAAAAGGCCAATGGCATCCTGGCTCATATCAGGAATAGTATGGTCTGCAGGACTATGAACATAATTCTCCCACTGTACTGGGCACTGTTGAGCCCTTACCTCGACTACTTGTGCAGTTCTGGGCCCCTCACTTCAAGAAAGATATTGAGGAACTAGAGCAGGTCCAGATGAGAGCAACGTAGATGGTGAAAGGACTAGAGAAAGTCTTATGAAAAGTGGCTGAAGGAGCTGGTATTGTTCATCCTGGAGGAGACTCAGGGGGGACCTTATCACTCTGTAACTACCTGAAGGGAAGTTATAGATAAGTGAGCGTCAGGCTCTTCTCCCAGGCAACTAGGATAGAGGGATAGGATGAGAGGGCATGGACTGAAGCTGTGCCATGGGAGGTTTAGGTTGGCTGTTAGGAAGCGGTTTCTCACAGAAGGGGTCATTAGACATTGGAATGGACTGCTCAGGGGCGTGGTGGATTTGCCATCCCTGGAGGTGTTTGAGAAATTTTGGATGATTCTATGATGTCACTCCAGTTTTCAAAAAGGGTAAAAACGAAGACTGGGCAACAATAGGCCAGTCAGTCACACCTTCACCCCTGGAAAAATGATCAAGCAGTTCATTCTGGAGGTAATCTCTAAGAATATTGATGCCAGGAAGGTAATTTGAAGTAGTCAGCATGAATTTACCAAGGGGAAATAATCTGATAGCTTTCTACGATGTCATGATTTAATGAGTGGATGCTGGGAGACCAGTGGATGTGGTTTGCCTCATGTTAATAAGGCTTTTGACACAATCCCCCAAAATATACTCATGAGTGTGGGATTGAAAAACAGATTGTGATTTGGATTAAAACCTGGCTATATAACAGAGCCCAAAGAGTGGTGATTAATGATGCACATTCTAGCTGGATGCCTGTAACCAGTGGTGTCCCTCAGGAATCTGTGTTAGGTCCAGTTTTGTTTTATATCTTTATTAATTTTCTTGATGATGGGATAAGTGTCTCCTCAGATAAGTGTCAGTTTTGGTGATGACATTAATCTGGGTGATCTGGCTGTTACACCTGATGGCTGTGCAGACATTCAGGAAGACTGGGACAGACTGGAGGAATTTAATGAGGCTTAATAAGTGCAGAGTCCTTCACCTGGGAAAGAGTAATGCAATGCATCAGTACAGGTTGCGGGACAATCTACTGGAGAGCACTTCTGTGGAGAGGGATCTTGGAATTCTTGTGGACAGTAAGTTATCAATGAAAGAGCAATGTGCTCTCATGGCCAACAATATCAATGGAATCCTGGGATTTATCAAGATGAGTGTATCCAGCAGACCAAGGGAGGTTCTTCTACTGCTCTACTCTGCCCTAGTGAGGCTATATCTGGAGTACTGTGTCCAGTTCTGGGCTCTCCAGTTCAGGCGGGATAGTGACTTGATTGAGAAAGATTAATGGAGGGTCATGAGCCTGGTTATGGGACTGGAGCACTTGCCTTATGAGGAGAGATTGAGAGATCTGGGACTTTTCAGTTTGGACAGGAGAAGATTACAAGAGGACTTAATCAGTGTATGTAAATACATGAAGACTGGGTGTCAAGAACTGAGACAATCTCCTTTCACTTATGCCTTGTGATAGGATAAGGGGTAATGGAAATAAGTTGAAGAACAAGAAAGTCCATCTTAATATGAGAAAAAATTCTTTACTGTAAGCATCACTGTGCTTCGGAACAGGCTGCCTAGGGAAGTTGTGTTGTGTACTTCTCTAGAGAATTTTAAGACTGTCTTCATGCATTTCTGTGTAACCACCTCAGGTTTTATGATCCTGTTTGAGTAGGGGGATTGGATTTAATGAGCCTTGGAGGTCCCTTCCAACCCTCTAACGATCTGTGTATCTGTGTGCTTCGCCTCGGCTGTCTTGCTGACTCCCGTGATGTGGAGCACTGAAAGGACTGGTCGGGTGCGAGGTCCCATTCACAGTCCACGGGAGGGCACTCTCGTTCCACACAGACAGCCGCCAGATCATTTATCTTTCTTCTAAAAGGGCAGCTTAGGTATGACAGGTGATTTGGCACGTTTCTAGCTGAGATGTGCCAAATGATTTGGCAGATATTTGCTGCTGGCCCACAGGGAGGCTGGGGATGGGAAGGATTTCATTAGTTGCTAATTATAGTCCCATCATTCCCATGGAGGATGTGCAAGCTGGCACCTTGTGAGGGGTGGCCTGTCCTCCCAAAGATGTACAGGGCCACTCACTTTAAAAAGATTTTCTCTCAAGCTCTGGCATCTTTCCAGCCATCTGGGGTGCTTCATCATCTTGTGATGATGAGTGTGATTGCTCTGCTCTACTGTATTGTGATGTTGCAGATCTAAGTGGACCTGATGCACCATGAGAAGACTATTACCTTCAACAAAGTATAATCCATTTTGAATATATATTAAAAGACAAACAAAACTCAAAACTCAAAAGTCAGCTGAAAACAAAACACAGAAGAAAAGGCAAACAGCAGGACCAAGTTGTGAGGTGTAAGAGTTTGTAACAAACTCTCCATGCTCGTGTATTGGGGTCACAGAATGGATAGAGGCCCTAGGTGTAGCAGTCTGTGTAGAGTTCAGACCCTGTGGTACCAAGCTGGGATGTTGCCTATGCTAAAAAAATCAAACGAGATCACTTCTGATAGCATCCCTCATATTTTCACACCACATTTGTTCTTTATAAATTACGTGCTCACTTAAAATGGCTTTTTTGAATGCCAATGGAATAAATCTAAGGAAAAAACGATTCTCATCAAAGCAAGCAAGAACAGAAAATCAAATGGAGCATGTTTTCTCATTTAAAATATTTGGCAATGACAGAGTCCTATTCTGACAAAGCTGGGCATCTCTGCCTGCTCTGAATATCTTTTGTGTATCTGGCCTCATGGTTGCCCTGCCAGCCTCAGACACCAGGCAAATCCTTGGGGCTGCACCAAGGATGGTATGGGAAGGCATGGTGAATGCTGACAGCAAGCTGCTGGCCCTGACAATATCTGGTTATTTTTCTCTGGTTGTTCCTCCTCTCTGCTCTCCTGTTTATTCAGAAAGCACTGAAAATCTGGGCCTATAAATCTTCCAGTTGCACAGCAGAAAAACACGTGCATTTTCCAGCTGTAATAGTATAAAATGGCAAACACCACTCAATAAAAATTCCATAACTCTTTTCAGTAATTCGAAGGTTAAAAATAAGGGCTGTGATGCTATCTACATTGAAAGAGGTCTTTCTTCCACTATTTTTACAGATGGCTTTAGTGTTTATGTCTGTCAGGCCAGACAGATGCCTTAAGAACCATCCTCAGAATAGAACAGACATCTCCAGTCTGTACAGACAAGGGAGATGCTTGAAGAAGTACATGAAAAGAAGTTCACTTGTAGTTCAATAATAGGCTACTAAAAAGATGCCAACCATGTATATCTAGACAGAGTTAGTATTGCAGTCTTACTTAACATGGCAGATCAAACTAAGCGGTCTGTGGGCTGCAAAATATTCCTTGCTCTTGAGGTCATATCTGATTTGGAGTTTTAAGGACAGAAATATTTTCCAAAGCCCAAACCACCAAAACTTGGACTTCTTGTCCAGTTTCATCCTGGGAGTAACCTGGCAACTAGTCTTCACCCTCTTCTTCCATAGATAAGGTAGAAACTAACCTGCAGTTGTAGTAGACAGCATATGGCAAAAAAAACCCCAAAAAACCCCCAAAGATTAAGGTTGTGTTGTAGCACAAAATAACATATGCTTTGGATAGTTATTTTTTAAACAGTTGTTTTCAGTCTATTTGGGAGACAGTGAAAATTATGTCTTTGTAGTTATAGCACCTGAAAAAGACTTTGAGATTACAACCCTGAGACAGTCACAAGAACTGGGTAATCTGCACCATTTTGCTCATTCCCTGTACATTCTGCATTCTCCATTTATTTTTTTTTAATTTTTCTTCTTGATAAAATCTCTAGACTGATAACAAAAAAGCTAGAGAATAGTGCCTGCTTGCAGTTTCATAATTATATTAATTTTCCTTCTCAGGATTAGAGTGAAAAGTGGCATTGAATTAATCCATTCTTGAGAATATCTTAAAATTATAATTAGGACAAAGTGGTACAAAATGTATTCATTCCCATGACTTCATTACTGTAACGAGAATAGCAAATGACAAAATGTATTAATTCATGTAATAAAAAAATGTAATGAAGACAGAGGATAGTGCAAGATGGATTTATTGCAGTGGCAAACTTCTAGCTGTGAGGTGTGGTCTTATCTGCATTTCCATAGAAAACAAGTATAATACAAAAACTGCTGTAGAGGTACTGGAGAGATGCTGATCTAATCTACTGTAGTATAGTACTTCCCTTTTTAAAAATGAGGTGGATTAATGTTAAAGAACTGTGTTAAACCAATGTTTAGTGACTTTAATATTTTACAATCTTGTTAAAGCTGGAACAAGTCTGAAGCAAAAAGAAAGTATGTAATGATGAATGGCAGTAAAGAAAACACTGAACCTGGTGGAGAGTCAGTAAGTGTGATGGAAATGGTGTCCGGGCTGACCTTCTGGATATTGCTGGTACAAGGAGCTACTTCATCTTGAGGGCAAAAATTCATCATGGAGAATGGCAGACTGGACTAAGATGCCCAGAATTTCATTTTACCTAGAGTAGGCTGCCAGGTGGCCCTACATGGTACAGAAAAGTAAGATTGACCCAGCAGAAACCGTCTGTTCATGGTTTCAGCAACTATTTCCCTACCTCCCCCAGGAAGAAACAGTTACGGTCCCCAACAACTCCTTTTCCTTTACATGGCATTCCCAGTCAAAGCAGTTCCAAGCAATGATTTTCAAGCAAACACTCACATCCACTGTAGCAGTTTAATGTCAGATAGCTCTGAGTTGTCCCTGTGCCCACTGGGGTTACTGTGCACTAAGTACACCATCACACAGTGATGTCGCTGCTGCAAACATTGAGAGCCTGCTGGCTCCAGCTTGGGGCAGCATGGGTATGTACATGCACTAATGAAACTCTCCTCTTGCAGGGTTATTTAACCAATGGTCAGTGTCACACTGAGGCATTTACGCATGAGCAATTTCCAGCCTAAGAGCTGGCTTGCACAGTGATCCTAATCGCACCTCATATGCCAAGGAATCCCTGCCTGGGACAGCAATGCATAGCTTTTCCTTTCTGTGCTTTATCACATTTTACTGAGAGAGTGATGGAAATGCCACACTGGTGAAGAGGGGGCAATATGAAGACTGAAACAACTGATGTTTGCCTGTTGGAGTTTAGGAAGGAGATCCTAGAATCAAATAATGTGCACAGAGAAAATACCAGAAGGATCTATTTCCATGAAAATTTATGAATCCATCTTAACTACCTTAACCACCCTCCTCTGGATGTGCACAGCTATTATTCCATGAAGACGAAAGACTTAAAACTGTTGTTAGTATCACATTCTAGGAGTTTGGAAGAAGTAATTCTTACTGCGAACAGAGTAAATGGTATGTATGTATGTATGTGCTTTATAGCTGCAATTGGATAATGACAACCATGTTACAGCAAAGATAATGGCTTTCTTATAATCACTAAATGAAAGACCAGTTGGTCTGACTGTGGAAACCAGATAGGTCCTGATTTCAGTGTCGTTTTGAGTGAAGTACTTCAAATTCACCCACTTAAAATGAAGCCGATAGCTCAGCTTTTAGATAAATCATTAGCTTAATTATAAGAAAGTACTGGAAAATGGCTTATGATTTCCATCACAGGACTCCCACAGTGCTAGTATTGCAAGGATCACTTCTGAGAGACCTGGCCATGTCTAGCAACCGGCTGTGCTGTAGGAATGGCAATTAAAGATGTTAAAAACACTTTTCACAGTTTATTCAGGGTAACAAATATTTCCTGTTCTGTGAATCAGTGAAAAATAAAGCAGCTCTTCTCTGAGATTTTTGTCTGAAGTACTGTTTCCATTTTAATGAATTAGAAGAATTCTGCAGAATATTCTTCAACACATTACCACGGCTTTCCATCAGAAAGGGTGCCCTTGTTGTCCCAGTTTTGCAGTGAGGAAGCTGAGTCACTGCAGTGTGCTGACACAATCTGCTTCTGCTCTCAACTTGGCAACCAGCTGAGCTCTTGGTCCACAAGAACTTTTCCTAATTAGACATCACACTATTTATTGTCAGGTAAAGAACACCTTTATTCTGGAACTGTTGTTAGGCTTGGAAGGACCAAATAATAATAATAATAAACTGCTGAAGTAATGGTAAAAGGGAAGAAACTCACACAGCACCAGCCAGGCTATGAATGAAAGCTTATTACTTCAAGTGGGCTGTTAGCTGAAGTACATGTTGCTATATCAAGTGCTGCTCTGCAGCAGGGTGGACACATGTGCAGTGAAAAAAAGCCCCACTTGCCTTCAATCACAAATATGAAGCACAAGTGGTTTCTGTGTAGCTGAGATGAACCATGGGCCACAGCTGTCAAGGTGCTCCCCAAGAGTCAAACCTGATCTAAGAGTCAAGGTATACAGATTGATTGCCTAAACTTGTTGCTTCATGAGGATTGATTTCATGAATCTCAAACCAACTTTCTTAGGAGAGTGCTTATTGTCTACCTCTGACATTCAGTATTATGGCAGTGATTTGTAAATAAGTGGGAGACTGGAGTATCATTCCTGCTATGCCTGATGAGCTCACACATTGTATGACAAGCCCATAACAATAGATGCTGCTCTGTTCTTACTCTGCTGTACAAATATGAGTTATGATTTTAGCCTCATTATCTCTTCATTCACCACCCTCCAGTAAATATTCCCAGTCAATAAAGTTCTTGTGCTTTCTCTACTGTGAGGTAATGAAATGGGTTTGATGATGTGACTGTGTATGATAGCATTAGATTATTCATTATGGCTGGTACTGGCCTCTCCTGTCCAGCATTCTGAAAACAGGAGAAGTCCAGCCAGCTTTATTACAATCCAAGAAATTTAGTTTTGGAACCACTCGGGACAAAACATGTAACATTTCAATTTTAAACTTTTTTTCAGAAAATGTCAGAATGGACAGAAAGACTGTCAGGCGTGAAGGTGGGATCAAAGCTTCAGAAATGAGGTTTGATACCTGACAACGTGAGAAGTTCCTCCTTGTCATTTCCCTCAGAAGCAATCTTGGATCATTAGCAGTGCCATGCAGCTTCAGTTTGTGAGGTTTTACAAGCTATCAGGAAGTCACCAGTGATGCATAAAGGTGAATACCGTTGAAATCTGTGGTCACAGTGGTTCTAAAACCCCCTTGCAGTGACTGTAGATTAAACCAGGAAGCAAGGTCTCAGGCCCTCCATACCTGGCTACAGATCTTGTTATATTTACAAAGTTCTCATGCTTTTCTGAAATGGTTTTGCTCATCGTGATTATGTTTTAGTTCCCTTTGATAATTCAATTACTGTACCAATGTAGGTATAAGAGAATTAATTTTCTGTCCATATTTGTTAGTGTAATTCATACTTTGCTTTTAATTGATGGATCAAATTACTCAGTGTATTATTTCATTCATCTTCCTGTGACAGACAAGTCCAGAAAGATGCCTGTGTGCCTGGTTTCTCAAAAAATAATAATAAAAAAGTGACTCAAATGTAATGTGCAACACAATTTTATTCTGTTCTCACACTATATTTTTAAGAGATAGAGACCCACTTGAGTATGGTGTGTCAGGGAATGCAAATTAGCTAAAATGAAATTAGTATACCTATTTACTGGCAGAATGACCATCCATCTTTGCCCATATAATTTGAGTGGCACTGTTTTTAATTAGAATATTCATTAAGGGGAAAATTCTGAAACAATAAATAGTTGGCATTTAACTGCCTTGCAAGACTATACTTTCAGTGATCATTTCTGTAGTTGGTCACTAGAGGAGAGTGATTGCTCTTGGCTTGCGTCACAAGCCATGAGGAGGAGCAGGGTCCTCTCTTCTGAGCGAGAGGCAGGCAGTGCTGCTTGTGCAGCTGCCTCCCACCATTGATGACTGTTCCCGGGCTTCTTTGTAGTGGCCTGGGAGGGAGAGAGCAGAGGCTGAGTGGTTTGTGACCCCCCTCTATTTTGGTGGAACATGAATTTGATGAATAGACCACTAGGTGGGTTAAGGACTGGCTTGATGGCCACACCCCAAGAGTGCCTGTCAATGGGTCCATGTCCAAGTGGAGGCCAGTGACAAGCGGAGTCTGTCGGGGGGATGTCAGGTGGGTGTCAGGAGGATGGAGCCAGGCTCATCTCAAGGTCATCTAGTAATAGGACAAGGGGCAATGGTGCAAGTTGGAACAGAGGAGGTTCCATATAAATATCAGAAGAAACTTTTTCTCAGTGAGGGTAAGAGAGCATTGGAACAGGCTGCCCAGGGGGGTTATGGAGTGTCTTTCTCTGGAGACATTCAAGACCTGCTGGACGTGTTCCTGCGCAACTTGGTCTAGGTGATCCTGCTGTGGCAGGGTGATTGGACTAGATGATCTTTCAAGGTCCCTTTCAATCCCTAATGATTCTATGACTCTATGATTCTAATTGTCTGACCCTCTTCTTAAGTTCACAAGATCACAGGTTCATAGGTTTGCATGTTAGGAGGGACCTCAGGCACATTGCACAACTCTTCTGTTGTTCTGCAACACCAAAAACTACCATCATTGTCCCTTCAGATGCTGATTGCAGTGCATTTTACTGTAGGACAATGGGAGGATGAAAGGAAGGAAAAGCATGTCGCATCACAGCTCACAAAAACGTACGTCACACTCTTTCAGCATTGCAGCACACTGAGTTCAAAGTAAAGTGGGGACACAATGAAGGGACATTTGTAATGACTGGTTTCTGTAATATGTTGCCTCAAATTTTGTGAGGATTTGTGTCATGTTAGCATCTGTTATCTTATGAAATACAGCCCAGTTCTCCCAAGTATGGGAACCGTCTGTGAGTGGTTAAATGGTAGCTACATGAATATATAAAGATGCTGTCATTGATACAGAGCATTTGAGTGATAGTAAATAAAGTGATCCCTTTAATTCTTCTGTTTCCTAGGTAAATAATATGAAAACTCAGTATGCATAAGCAATGTTAAATATATCTGTAGTGCCAGGAAGAAAAGTGGCTTCACCACAAAAAAGAACTGTGAAAACCAGAGAATGAAAAGAATCTGTGCAGACTGGCCCTGCACACCTTCAATGAGTCAATGAGGTTAGTAGTGGTAGCTGCTCAGAACCATCACAGCCTTGTTGCTGTTTTATGGCTATATCTTCAGATGATGCTTCTGGGAAAAACTGGAAGCTGAATTGCATTGCAAGGATACCACATTCTTCCCCTTTGAAGCAGAAATTAGATCCATGCTGTTCAGTGGTGGAGCCACAATCCAACTTGGCTCAAGGCATTGCTGACAGTGTAACTGGGGCTGTGGAAGAGTCAATGCATATGAGACCCATGCAGGAGATGAGAGTGTATCAGTGGGACAAACTTGCATCAAGGTGGACCACCCACAACTGACATGTCTGCAATGGCTAAGCTGATCTAACAGTGTCTCAGGCCTGTCCGTATGAAGTGCAGAACAGAAATAGCCTACAGGCATCTCTACTCGAAAATATCTGGGAATGTTTCCCAACCCATAATGATACAGCAGGGTGAATAGGAGGTTTACCGTGTTAATTAAATGGTCCTCCACATCCCTGCAACCTATATAAGTTATGTTCGTTACTTCTTTGCACTACTTTGTGTTGTAAACTGAAGAGACCAACTTTCAGAAAAAGACCAAACAGCAGTATGAGCCAATAGCTGTTGTATGTAAGAGAGTTCATTTTAGTCTTTTGAATGGACAGGCAAAATGGATTAGCAGCCCTTACTGTCTAGGGGCAAATTGTGTCCATCTTTTTCTCGACAAATCAGTCTCTCTCACAGAAGACTACCCTCACTGTCATGTTACAATTCCTCCTCGGGCAGCCTCAGCAGATACTTGGCAAGACAGGATGCAAAATGCAACCTTTACTCACAACGACAAAGGCTGTGTAGAGGATGAGAGCTGAGTATCAGCAAGAGATGAACAGGGAAGTACAGGGATGTATTTGGTAAAAATAGGCACTATTCTGATGGGGGTGGTGAAGTTAAGCTGCTGATATGGGTTACAGGGTGACACGTGGTGTCTGGAAGCCCAGGCATAGAACAGTCTAATTTCTGTGATAATGGGATGAAGCTGTTTGGTATTTTCAACAGTGGCCTGGACGGTGACACAGAAAGTCACCATAGCATCAAATATATTTTACAGAAAATGAGGAAGAGTGGTCTATGCAAGAAAAGGCAACACTTCAGTCTAGAAGCACTTTGAGGTTCAGGTATTTCAGGGTGTGAATCCAGAAGACATCAGAGATCCAAAGCATCAGTTGTCATGGGAGGATTGGCCAGGGGAAGCACAGTGTTTGGCTGCTGAGCAGGACAACCAGAGGTATGACACCGAGGAGCTGAGGAGTGACAGACTGGGTTGCCACTCTGCTGAAAGGGACCCAGCAATTTGCAGTGGACTGCAGGCTGAGGCAGTTGGGCACACTACCTGTGAATAAGTCCAGATGCCCACTGAACTGCATTAGAAGGAGCAAGACTCTTTATAGAGAGACCATTTTATTCTGCTTAATTCATTGCTGGTGAGATCTCACCCATGATAGAGCCAGCTAAATAGGGATTTGGAGACATGTTCGAGGGGAAGACAACCAGGAAGGACCTGATCACCAAGGAGAGAGAGAAATCCTAAGGTGGGCTTCTGAAGGTTCTTACTGCTTGGCCTGAAGTTGTGTGCTAAAAAGAGCAAATGGGACTGAGCTCTTAAACCTTTGGCAAACAGAAAGAGACTGGGGTTCTGAAGTGTCTGTTGTGTTCCTACATCTGAGATGTTGTTGCAGTCTAAAGATCATGACAATGAACAGCTTGCTGTACTCACATCGTGAAGCACTCCCAAGATGAGAGGAGTTAGAAGCAAGTCTGAGATGTACAGAAGAAGCTGGTGTCTGCAAAAAGACTGGAAAAGGGACTTTTCCACAAGCATCACAGTGTAAGAGGGCCTCAGGAGCCCTACTGAGTTCTATGGGCGGAGGAGATGGCTGAATTTCCCCCTTTGATTCAAGTGTATTTTTCCATAGTGAAGACATGCAGAAGCAAACCTCCAATTCACAAATAGTTAGAAGCAGGTGGATTTATTCAGCACTGAGCACACAAGGGATATCTCTACCTAGCGTGTGCACCAGGGTTCAAGCTTTTTGGGTTTATATTACAGAATCTCATACATAAACGTCACTTAGCCATACATAGGTATTAAAGAGTTGGAATTTCATTAACATACTCCACACCTTTAACTCATCCTGCTTGCACCTGCACAGTGTCACCCAGGGGTCCCTGGATTGGAGCCCTGGAAACCTTATTTCATACTAAACCCTTTGCCTTGCCTTGCTTGGCACAAATTCTTGTTGTGATTTTCTAGTCAGTACTGCAAAACATGCCAGTACCAGACTCTCATCTTTGGGATAACAAGTTTCTATTGATTGGTCTCTCCTATCTTGAAGTTGTTTACTCCTTTCTTCACTCTTCGCTGATTGGCACCTTCTATCTTGCAGCTGCCTGCTCCATTCTCCAGTTCCCATTATCTCTCCAGTGTGCTTCTCCCTCTCGCATAAATTTTGACTGTAAGACACAAGTTTAACTACTAAGCTATAGGTTATAGTTAAATGTTCCCTTTATTTTACTAGGGTTCTCATCTGAAGCCAAAATATGATGTGTTAGCTGCCTCCCATTTCTCTCAGTCTGTGTGTCATGGCATTGTGATACAGTTTCTGGTTTACTTTTTTGATTCTTTTACTTATTTAGGGATTGTTCCTTTTTTTCTTGGTTGTGGGTTCAATAAGTTCTTTCTTTTTTTGCAAATTTGCTTCATTGCTTGTTGAATTCTTGGTGAGATCTGGTTGGTGTGCTTGAATTGCAGGCATCTACCCAGAACCAGTTTAGACATTCATTCTAACTCAGGACAGAAAGTTCATTGCTTACAGTCAGAGTATGAATCCACCTTGGAGGTTCAGTATTGGAAGGAGTGAGAGATAGTGGCAGTAAAAAGCTGTAAGAAGAAGGCCTACAAATGAAAAAACATAGGTGTTAGTAGTAAGGTATTAGTAATAATAAAGCATAGTTCCTAAAATGTAGCTCAGAAAGCATCTGCACTCAAAATCGTTTTGCATGGCTCTGTGAGTACACAACAAGGACACTATTACAGGAAAAGCATACGCATGGTAAGGAGTGCTTTGCCAAGAAAATGGTGGTCTGATGCAGGTTCTTACACTGCACAGAAATGAATTCACACCTACTTGCCTGCCTCTTCTTATGATCCTGAGGGAAGGTAAATGGTGCCTGAGGCAAGGAGAAAAGAATATCTTTAATGAACTAGAGTTTGATTTAAGCTGCAAACTTTTTAGTGAGGCACAAAAACTATAGCTTCTTCATTCCATTGAGAAATAAGAAAGATTTCTTGACCATCCAGCAAATATTTGATGTTGAAAAGAAGGAGTGACCAAATCTAATATGCACAAAAATTAGAGTAGATCTTAATACATCTCCAGAGATTTGAGATCTGATTGCTCTTCACTGTGCTGCATATCAATCAAACCTATGCCAGAGATGCTGGGAAATAGTGGGGACAGGGAACAACACCAGGTTCATAGTGTATCCTTTCCCAGGCCAGTGAACATCCTTTCCAGGGAACTGTCTCCACCATTTGAGGAGTTTTGCTGAGAGATGCCTTATCAACCCAATCCTCATTTCTAAAACATCTTCTTGCATCCCACTGAGCAGTTTAAGATGTAAAGAGTAAGCTTTCCATGAGGACATCTCCATGTGCCTTAGCAGATGTATGAGGATCTGCTCCATGAGAGTAACACATCATCAGTTCCCAACATCCTCCTTTCTGCAAGGTTTTCCTTTCTCCAATCACCAGAAAGGAAGATAAACAAGTAAAATAAACCAACCAGAAACTATGTCACAACGCCATTGCACATATTCAACGAAAAATGGGAAAAAAATACTTAGCAGTCTTTGACTTTAGAGAAGTCAAAGTCAAAAAGAGCATNAAAAGAAGGAGTGACCAAATCTAATATGCACAAAAATTAGAGTAGATCTTAATACATCTCCAGAGATTTGAGATCTGATTGCTCTTCACTGTGCTGCATATCAATCAAACCTATGCCAGAGATGCTGGGAAATAGTGGGGACAGGGAACAACACCAGGTTCATAGTGTATCCTTTCCCAGGCCAGTGAACATCCTTTCCAGGGAACTGTCTCCACCATTTGAGGAGTTTTGCTGAGAGATGCCTTATCAACCCAATCCTCATTTCTAAAACATCTTCTTGCATCCCACTGAGCAGTTTAAGATGTAAAGAGTAAGCTTTCCATGAGGACATCTCCATGTGCCTTAGCAGATGTATGAGGATCTGCTCCATGAGAGTAACACATCATCAGTTCCCAACATCCTCCTTTCTGCAAGGTTTTCCTTTCTCCAATCACCAGAAAGGAAGATAAACAAGTAAAATAAACCAACCAGAAACTATGTCACAACGCCATTGCACATATTCAACGAAAAATGGGAAAAAAATACTTAGCAGTCTTTGACTTTAGAGAAGTCAAAGTCAAAAAGAGCATAAACTGCCAAAAAAAAAAAAAAAAAATCTGAGCTGTAGCTGTGACATAGCTTCTCTGCCACACTGCCACAAACAAAACCAATATGGCGCCCCCCCCATGGCTCCCACCCCATGGTGAGAACAAAGCAAAAATGGTGCTGGTCACAAGGGCACCACCCTGTGGTGAGATCAAGACGGTAGCCATGGAGGCAACTCAGCAGGAGCCCCCTCTTTGGTGTCACGGCTCTCTCCTCCATGGTCATAGAAGCTGTAGCTCTGCAAATACTGGCATTCTCAGGCAGATTAATTTGAAAGATTGTTGGATCAGCATGACTCCATGTTTCAGCATCTCCAGCTCAGATGTCAGTAGTTCAGGCTGCATGCCAGGTCCAGAGCCAGGGCTAGGCACCCCATGGAAACTAGGGTGACTGTGGTAGCTGTGGTTGCTGCAGCTGCAGCTCATGCCCACTGGTCACATTGCTTGGCAAACAGCAGGGATCAGTGGTGGTGGCAGCTGGTGGCACTGGTTGCATTGGTCTGGCAAGCGACAGCGATTGGCAGCAGCAGCACTTTTCCTGCTCATTGAGACCACCACCCATTCTGGTTTGGGGACTGGTGGTTGTATGCAGCTGCACTCTGAGTCCCAAGAGAGACAGCAAAACTGGAAATCATCCTGGCTTTATGGAGGGGCTTTCCCCATACCTCTTCCAGCCACACCATTCTGAATGGAGGGGAGAATGGGGGTAGCATAGCAAAAATTATGATTTTCTGCAGAAAAGCAGAGAACTAAGAAAAACACCAAAAAACTCAATACTTCAAACCACAACATATTGGAAGGCAGAGAGAACTGTATAGTCCTCAACGTAGATGTTAATGCTTTTAAAGTCTCATCATAAACTTCCCAGTTCTCCTGGACTGTCATACATGTTACAAAGCACGCCATCTTTGGGTGCTTAGTGGGACAAAGTGTTAGCACATGACATTCATGTTTTGTTACTCACACCCCAGCAACACCACATGCAGACTAGACTCCACCTCCACAGCCTGGTGGAGTCAGCCAGAGAGCCCTGACAGTGGGAGTCCTTGCTGCCTGTGGTGAAGTCATTGCAGAGCTCCCCTGAGAGGCTTCCCTGTGCCCTGAAATCACCTCATCCCTAAGCGCTGCTGAGTGCTTAGAAGAGCAGGGCTGAGAGCCATAAGCAGAAAGTATAGGGAAAATTGTTGCTGTGTTAAGCTAAACTACAAAATTAAAATACAGAAGAGTAAGGAATTTCTTGATTACTCAGTCAATTCAAAGGTCTGCTCATTTGGTGATTTTCTTATCTTGAACAAACTTAGCTTACTTCAAAACATTTCTCTTGCCTTTACACCTTTACAAAGCAGCTCATACACACTATTTAAAGAACTCTGCTGTGTTAATGGGGACATGGGAATCAGTGAGAAAAGAATATTGTCCCATTTAACTATCATTACTGATTAGGCAAGAGTAAGGTCCATCCCTCTGTTGATTCAGATTGTTCCTTGGTTTCAGTATTATTAATTGCACAAGTCATGGCATACCAGCCTAGTGACTGCTCTTTCTCTCTGATTTTTTGAGCTAACCCTTTCATTTGCTATTTCCCACTGGAGATCTGGAGTCAAGTCACTGACTGCACATGCAAATAGTGAGCATGGGCAGCTTCTGCAAACCACAATACAGTTACTAAAAGGAATGGGTGGCTTTGTTTTGATCTGTTTGTGCATCTTGAAAGGAAATCAGATGAGGCTTAAGATTTCATTTACTTAACAGGATTCAAAGCTAAGGTTCTGACTTGTGCATATTGAACAGAAAATAGAAGGGTTAATTTAGTTCTCTAATCTATTGCTATAGGCCTAATTATGTCACATGTCTTCATTTTGTTAATGAATTGCTTCTTTTACATGCGTCTCCTTCCCCATTGCTTTTGTTTAAACCTCCTGGTGGGAAAGGGTAGATCAATTTTGTTGTTTTAATGAAACTGTATGCTACATTAGATTTAACCATTTGGCATGCACTGCCAACACCACCATTATGCATAATGAATTACTTTTTGTGAGTCCCAAACTAATGGAGACCTTTGATGTTCCTTGTAGATATTGCAACAGCACAGCTGGCAGACATACCAAGCTCAATCATTGCCTCAAACTTACACAGAAACATAAAGCTTGATACAGGAATGTGGATTTTAAAGATATTTTACTAAGAAATGGGAAGTTGAGTAAAAAGTGTAAAGGCTTTCAAGAGAAGATATGAAAAGTTTATTAAGTTTTATTTTTATGTCTACCATTAACTGTGTATAAAATACATATTGAGTAGACAAGTATGCTGTGACACACAGAACCCACAATGAGGCAGCACATGCCCCATGATGGGATCATTCAACCTTCCTGCTCTCTGTTTAGTTTACATGCATGTATACTGAATAACATCTGTTTCAGCTGCTGAAGCTTTTACAATGTGAACGTTTTGCCTCAGCTGTCAAGCTGTTGACCCTGGTAGAATTTCTTTTTCCCAGCTTGCTGGCAATGAAGAGACATAGGGAAGTAACTGATTAAACATGGAAAAGAAGCTACCTTATGCTACCAAGTCCAGCATTATGCCACCTTTAGTTTCTTTGTTGTGCATAGAATCATAGAATCATTAGGGATCAGAAGGGACCTCGAAAGATCATCTAGTTCAATCCTCCTGCCACAGCAGGACCACCTAGACTAAGTCACACAGGAACAGGTCCAGACAGGTCTTGAATGTCTCCAGAGAAGGAGACTCCACCATCTTCCCTGGACAGCCTGTCCCAATGCTCCACTTTTTCCTCACCAGGAAGAAGTTCCTTCTGATATTTATGTGAAACCTCCTATGTTCCAGCCTGTACCCATTGCCCCTTGTCCTATCACTAGATGACTTTGAGAAGAGCCTGGCTCCATCCTCCTGACACCCACCCCTCACATATTTTATAGGCATTAATGAGGTCACCCATCAGCCTCCTCCAAGCTAAAGAGACCCAGCTTCCTCAGCCTTTCCTCACAGGGGAGGTGTTCTGCTTCCTTCATCATCTTTGATGCTGTATGCTGGACACCCTCCAGCAGTTCTGTGTCCTTCTGGAACTGAGGGGTCCAGAACTGGACACAATACTCCAGATGCAGTCTCACCAGTGCAGAGTAGAAGGCTGGAAGAATCTCTCTTGATCTGCTAACCATCCCCCCTTCTGATCCCCCCCAGGATGCTGTTGGCCCTCTTGTCCACAAGAGCACATTGCTGGCTCATAGTCATCTTGTTGTCCTCTAGGACCCCCAGGTCCCTTTCTCCTACACTGCTCTTTAACAGGTCAATCTCCAACCTATACTGGTACCTGGGGTTGTTCTTGCCCAGATGCAAGACTCTACACTTACTCTTGCTGTACCTCATTCAGTTTCTCTCTGCACAGCTCTCTATTCTGTCCAGGTCATGCTGAGTAGCAGCACAGTCTGCTGGGGTGTCAGCGACACCACCCAGCTTTGTGTCATCCGCAAACTTGCTGGCAGTGTACCCTAATCCTTAATCCCCCCAGTGCTGATCCTTGGGGGATCCCAATAGATACAGGCTTCCAACTAGACTGTCCCATTAACCACTAGTACTGTCTNGGCTGACTGGTCTATAAGTTACATGGGCCTCTTTCTTACCCTTTTTGAAGACTGGAATGACATTTGCTAACATCCACCCTCTTCTGATCCCCATGACTTAGAAAAGATGACGGCGTGTGACTTAGCAATGACTTCTGCTGTCTCCCTTAGCACATGCGGGTGCATCCCATCAGGGCCCATGGATTTATGTACATTCAGTTTGCTCAACACATCCAATTGCCTTGACTTCCTCTGGAACCTCAGCAGTCTGGGCTTCAAAACTAGGACAGCTTCCAGAAGTATAGATGGAGGCAAAGAAAGTGCTCATTATGTCTGCTTTCACTGTACCTTCTGTCTTCAGGGCACCCAGCTCATTCAGCAGGGGTCCCACATTGAGTCTCGGTTTAGTTTTACCTGCAGTGTATTTGAAGAAGTTCTTTCTGTAACCCTTGACCTCTCTTGCAAGTTTGAATTCCAAGGAGGCCTTGGCTTTCCTAGTTGCATCCCTACATTCTCTCACCAGAGCTGTATAATCACCCCAAGTGGCCACACCCTCCTTTCATGACCTATAGACTTAATTCTTCCTCTTCAGTTTGCGCAGTACCTCCCCATTTAACCACACAGGTCTTCTACCTCCCTTCCTTGATTTCTTTCCTGTCAGGATGCACTTGCTCTGTGCTTCAAAAAAGTGGTCTTTGAATGATGACCAGCTATCTTGGGCCCCTGTACCTGGTAGTACCCAGTCCCATGGGATTTCCCCTAGCATTGTTAGAGGTGCTCAGTCTGCTCCTCACCAGAGTACAATATGCAGTTCTTAAAGTCAAACACTCAGAATCAAAGAATCATTTGGGTTGGAAGAGACATTGTACAACAGGTACAACTGTTAACCCAGCACTTCCAAGTCACCATTAACTATATCACTAAGCTTGTCATCTTTATGTCTTTTAAATACCTCTGTGGATGGTGAGACCACCACTTCCCTATGCAGCCTGTTTCAACGCTTGATACCCCTTTTTTTGAAGAAATTTTTCACAATATCCAACCTTAACCTCACCAGCACAACTTGAGGTCGCTTTCTCGTGTCCTATCTTGGCAGAATGACACCAGCATCACTACAACCTCCTTTCACATAGTTGTAGAATGTAATATGTTCTCTCCTCAGCTCCTTTCCTCTAGGCTACAACCCTGTTCCATCAGATAGTTCTCATACGAGTTTTTCTTCAGATCCATCATCAGCTTTGTTGCCTTTCTTGGGACACATTCCACCACCCCAGTGTCCTTCTTGTAGTGAGTATTCAAGGTGCACTCTCACCAGTGTGAAGTACCAAGGGACAATCCCTTCACTGACACTGGCCCCACTACGTCTGATACAAGCCAAGATCATCTTGGCCTTCATGACTATCTGAGCTCAGTACTCACTTGTATTCAGCCAGCTATTAAGCAATTTGTTGAGCTTTGGTTTGCTGCACACACATTTAATTCATTAAGAGCAAGATATTCCTGTGAGAAGAGTTCACATGCCTGAGACAAGCACAGTTTGGAGCAGTGTTTCTGAAAAAGGTGTAAGAATGACAATGTGTTTACAACGCAAAGATATTTTCTTTTATTCTAGCAACAGGAGATGCATTCAGATTCACCTCAATGATTGTTGTTCCAAATGATCATCTAGGGTTTTTAATATTAATATCCTCCGAAGAGTTCCGTATCTGCAGAAATCTTTCTCCATCATTACAAGTTTTAGTTATGCCATGGTGGTTTGTCATAGTGTCCTTGTAGTTACACAATTTACCTTTGACCTCTAAGAACAGTATCTAGTAGATTTTCTCCAAACTTCTGACACAAGCTAATAGAGGTGGTTTCTACATGGACATCTGCTCCTTCCTCTTCTTTGTCAAGAAGTGATTAATTTCGTTCCCAGGATTCAGTTTTAATTCCACTTTTCTCTTAGACAATTATTTTTCTTCTGAACTAAGCCTTACCTACCACAGCCTAGGCTATTTTGACCAAAAGTTAGAGAGACAGGGTTACCATAATGAACACTACAAGGAGAACATGGTCTGTCATAATAATAATACTTCGATTATTCCTCCTTTTCTATCACAATTTTCTCATTGCCAGTATAAAAAGCATAAAAAACATATAGAATAGGGATCAAGCATCAGCCTTTCCACTCTATGATGCCTGCTCCTGTCACCTACTCTACACATTGGACCTTCCTGACTGTTTCTTCCCCTTGTCCCCCTTGTCATGTCGGACATGCTGAGCTTCCCCAGAGTTGCCATTCACCATAGAATTATAGAATAATTCAGGATGGAAAAAATTATGAGATCATCAAGATGTACTAAGAACCCTACTCTACCAAGTTCACCACTAGATCACATATTTATGCACTGCATCTAAGCATTCTTTAAATATGTCCAGGGATGGTGACTCAACCACTTTCCTGGGTGACCTGTTTCAGTGCCTGATTTATTCTTTCAGTGAAAATTTTTTTCCTGATGTCCAGCCTGAACTTCCCCTGGTGCAGTTTAAGGTTGTTCCCTCTTGTTCTAACACTAACTATCTGTGATAATAGTCTAGCACCTACCTCTCTATATAGGGACCTTCAGGTAGCTTCAGGTCTCCTCTTCCTCAGACTAAACAGACCCAGCTTCATTAGGTGCTCCTCATAAGACATTGCCAAGAACCTTCACTAGCTTCATTGCTCTTCTCTGCAACCACTTCACCACCTCAAAGTCTTTTTTGAATTGAGGTGCCCCAAAGTGAACACAATACGCAAGGTGTGGCCTGATCCATGCCTAGTGCAGTGGAACAATGACTTCCCTGCTGTGCTGGCCACAGTATTTCTGCTACAAACCATGATGTTGTTGGCCTGTTTGGTGAGCTGGGCACATTGCTGGCTCATATGCATCTGCTTGTCAACAGCACCCCAAGGTCCCTTCCTTCTAGACAACTTTCCAGCCATATTTCCCCAGGCCTGTAACATTGAATGGGATTGGTTGTTCTGCCAGTGTTTTCCAGCAGAGCTTTTGCCCATTCAAGACATGCCCATTCAAGTTCAGCTTGTCATAGAAGCAGATCAGGTTCATCAAGCAAGACTTGACCTTTATAAACCTATGCTGACTGGGTCCAATCCTGGTTGTCATTTATACGCATTTGAGATGATCTGTTCTATAACCTTCCTTGGCACCATGATCAAACGCAGGCAATTTTGACAGCTTTTTTAGCTACTGGATAGCTAAAAATGAAGGTGTCTCACTTTACTGTGTCAACAAAGTCTTTCTTAATTATGCAACTTCATGTATAAATGCACATACATACACACATGTAAATAAATGTGTGTGTGTATATATACCATCCATTGCTTCTGAAGATGTGTGTGGAAGACAGTCAGCTGCCAGAAGCTCAAATTTGTGAGGAGCTTGAATCAGCACTAACAGAACTCTCAAACACTGCCTGTATTATGTCTGTGTCAATACAGCTGCTGTAAACACAAATATGTGTGACAAGCAAAACCAGGTTCTCGGACAAAATCTGATACTAGGTAAAACATAGCACAAGAAAAATTAGTTATGTAACCCCTTTACTGAGCACTGTTATAAGTCACTAATTGAAAATAAGAGCTATTAATCCTGCACATATTCCCTTAAATTTTTAATTATCAGTATTGAAAGTTAACAGGTGAAGCACAAAGGTACAAGCAGTGATACTCAATTTATACTGTTCATTATACTTTTATTTGCTCAAATGTCCTTGAAAAATACATGTAAATCTGCTTAGCAATGCCAAAACTAGTCAAACAAACTTGTTAGCTGGCAGGGTTCTCTTCTAAGAAACCCTTCTTTGTTTGCCCATAGATAATATTAATGACAAGGAAAGGACATGAAGCAAACTAATGCACAAAAATTGCATAAAATTTACACTAAGAGGCACATTGTGTAAAATGAAGTCCACTTTATTTTAGATTCATGGAAGCAATGAACTTTACAATCAAATGAGTCTTTCAGCTTATTATCTATTTAACTAACTCCAGACTTCTCTGTCACTGAGGATCTGGGGATATATAACTTCAATCCCTTCCTCAGTGCCTTATGGTGCTCAGGTCCAAAGAAGCAGCTGCCTTCACTAATGTGAAGAAAGGTCTGCCATCCTTCTTGCAGCTCCATACATGATGAGTGGTGCAAATGGCTTAAAAAATTAATCTGTACATTTGCAGAAACTTAGCATCACAGTTAAATCTGCTGTATTTTCTTATTACCATCAACTTTAAGAAAAAGTTGGTGCCAGATGAAGAACAGTGAAAAACACAAACATCTGTGACCTCAGTGCCAGCAGAAGGGCTTGCCAGAGTGCCCTGCTTAGCAATACTCATCCTGAGAAATTGCAGTGGATATTGTTGAGCATTCAGCAAGTGCAGCCTGGCCATGTAGATGCTTCAGGACAAGATCTGTGTGAAAGGCATCAGTGTAACAGCCCTACTGAATTAACTTCTCAGTTTAAACAGAGAGATTAGAGATTTTAGTTCAAATTAGGGACTATTTCTCTGGTGAAAAAAGTAGCATCTTTTATATTTCCATGGCTTATGCAGCTCTGCTTCATGTGATGGAAGTAATGGACTTGGACCCTTCAGAAACATATCACGGCGAGTAACATCCCAACACCTTTCCAAAGCAGGCCTTTCACAATTCCCACAACCTTGCTCAGACCACTGAATTACAATATTTTTAAGTTTCCTGTCAGGAACAGGTTTTGAAAGGTAATCTAAGCTTGTATTTTAAAGATATGGAAGATTTTTCTTGTGGTGTAATATGTCTCATAAGGAGCATAAAATCAAGCACAGGACCAGAATAAATCTTTTTGAAGAACAGGTAAACACTGACATATATTTATCCAGCAGACCATAACCAGAGCCATACTTTTACATTTACAAAGGTCAACAGTGTGAATGCAGTAGATAATTCTTAAAACTCATGTAACATACTCAAAATGTGCTTCTTTTTTTCACCAGCATTTGGTGCATGTATGCAGAAGATGCTAGGAAGTAGTTCCAAGAATGAAAGGAGAAAGTATTGGTAGCGAACTATTACTACACCCGAAACAGGGGTACAAAGCCCATCTCCACTCTCAGACATGGGCTTTCTCTTGTAAAGCTTCAGTATTTCAAGCTGTAAAATCTTAAGATGTATTCCAAAGGAAAACTGTATAATCAGAGGATATATTACATTTTAAACCCTTCAAAGATAGAAAGAACTCAACTAAGCAACAGTGTTGGGAAACAGAAACAATGAAAAAAATACTTCTACAGTATCATCTTAAACTGTTAATAATTAACAAGAACAAGAGTTGAAACACAGCACCTAAAAAAAAAAAAAAAAGGCTTTGGTGTGTTAAAGTAACAGGAACTAGAATTTCCAAAGCTGTGTGCAGTATGATATGTACAGAAAAGTAATAGTTCTTTCCATTAAGTTTTAGATTTCTTCCTTATTTAGTCAAGATTCTATTTTTTTCAGAGTGTAGTCTATGTATAATGTTGCCAGCTGTGTAAAAGAAAGATGTGAAAAAATAAAGGAAGTCAGTATGGGCAAAATAATGGTACCATCAGATACATGGAAATTTGCTTCATTGTCTTCAATGGAAAAAAAACCCACCTCAGTGAAGAGCGATATAAGTAAGAGAAAACTGTGTGCTTCACCAATGCATAATTCTGTATATACTTGCACTGAAATAGACTGATCTGCTAGTGTTAATCCTTTAATGACCCACTTCTCAATAGAAAAAAAAAAGTATGCAACTTTCTCATTTTTTATCAAAAATGCTATTGGTTGAAAGGCAAATATCTGAATATATTTGCAAAGTGGGAGAAAGCAGGAATCTTTGTTGCAAGTATCAGACTAAAATCATGTAGTCCAAACCCAAAAACTCCTCTGCCACATGTATCTCTAAATATATGAGACATCCAGTTGGCTTAGAAGAAATGACTCTCACACCTGAAGCTCAATTGTATGACTCTGGCTTCTGCTGCCCAAAGGACAGCACAGCACGGCCATGAGGACAGCACATGAGGACAGCACAGCAGAGCCCCTCCTCCTTCAACACCCGTCCTCACTGACTAGGCTGTGGGTCTCTGAAAAAGCACAATCCGCACCCACCTCATGCCATGGTTTTAATCCAAGACAGTTAGAGCAAGAGAACTAGCTTTGATGTTATAGTTAAAACATGTCACCAGAAGCTGATGCAATTATGTTTAAAGTCATCAATTCCATAGGAGGCATTGCATCAGCTGGTAGTGAAACCCTTAAAGAATGACTGGAAGTAAAAAATAAGATTATAGTTCACAGAATCACAGATTTATTGAGGCTAGAAAATACGTCAAAGATCAAGTCCAGTCTGTGACCTAACGTCACCACAATAAAGTAGACCACAGCATTAAGTGCCAAGTCCAGTCTTTGCTTAAACACCTCCAGAGATAGGGACTCCACCACCTGCTTGGGAAGTCCATTGCAATGTCTAACCAACCTTTCCATGAGGAAGTGCTTCCTAACATCTAACCTCAGCTTCCCCTGGCACAGCTTCAGCTCTCGTCCTATCATTATTTGCCTGGAAGAAGAGCCTGACCCCCACCTGTCTACAACTTCCTTTCAGGTAGTTAAGGAGCGTGATAAGGTTCCCCATGAGTCTTCTCCAGGCTAAACAACCCCACCTTCCTCAGTCTCTCTTCATAAGACTTTTCCTCTAGTCCCTTAAACAGTTTTGTTGCTCTTCTCTGAACCTGCTCCAGTACCTCAGAGTAAGACTTCAGCAATATTAAATGATCACATTTCACAACTGGGTTGCAAAATATAGGTAAAAGTAGTGACCTACATTTGCAAACACTGCAAACTGGAGTGATTTTTTTTCCCCCCTCAATTAGCATTCTTTGCATAAGCAAACTGAAATGATACTTGAATAGCTCACAAGACAGGCAAACCTAAGTTAGGTAAGGTCATCAGATACATGCATAAGCAAGAGCAGTAGCAGAAAAACACTGATTTGCACCTCTGCCATTCAGGTAGGTGGCTCTTTAGTTTCAAATCAGAGACAGGTGCAAAGTATAAAACTACTAATCACAAATGCCTTTGATCATCAACTGAGTGTGCTACACAAGAGGAATATGTAGAGCTGTGTCTCATACATGGCTGGCTCCTCAGCAGCTATCCCCTCCATGCTTGAAGAAATAACAGTTTGTACACATTTTTTGAAAGCTTGTCTAAATACATACTTTATTATTTTTGATTTTTAATTGTTGTGCCTTGCATTTGAGCAGGCTTCTTAGCCTGAGGGATTGAGTAGTTACTATGTCAAATTGTGTTGAGCAGTTTCGAATTCCAAGAGGAATTTGTGACCCTGCCAACTGGTACAACTAGTTTGGAGCTTCCTCTATCCTGATTCTGCTTTCTTGTGCAGAGCTTCTACTTGCCTGGTCTTTGTGTGGAGAAAAGCATGTGTCACTGGGCTGGACTTCTTGCCCTTGGAACATGGTGAATGGAGGTGGTGGGAAGTTTGGAACCTCAGAGATTTCATCTGGAATCCATTGTTTGCTGAGATGGAAAGTGTGTTCCCCCCTTCATGGCTTAAAGAATTGGCATGCTGGAAATTTAAGACTGGCTTGAAGGCACATGGTTCTTAAAACATCCTTATGACAGGAAAGCAACCAGGAAAAGAACTGCTGGATATTTCTTCCCACTGAGGGAGCAGAGGTAGCGGCATATTACAGTCATGTAAGAACATGAGTTTAATCTCTGTATGTCTTTATAAGTGGTTTCAAACCTTCCTAGTTTATTTTCGGGGGTTGGTTTGTTTGTTTCAGCCCATGAGCACATTAACTAAATTCATTGGCTAATCTCATCTCAGACCTGACCAAGTGATCAATTGATGACATAAATATAATTTGATTCTACTTTGTAACTCCTAAAAGCCCTTGGAAAGGCTAGTATTATTCTTTATGTGTCAGGCAATGAGTAAAAGAATTCCAGCAGAAATCTCTAGCAAGTATAGAGAACTGAGGATCTTGTAAGATCTATGAATATTCTATGCACAGCTAAATAATCAGCCTCCAAATGAAGGTACTTGTCAGGTCAGAACAGTCAGAGCTGATCTAATAATGCTTTGTCTTTCTGCATTGCCTCAGAGTCCCACAGATTAAAGCACAAACTAGTTTAATAGGACACATGAACAAGACTTGACGCTTTTTATTTAAATGGGTAAAATCGGATGTTTGCAAACAGGGTGTGATTAACCAGATTTGACTGTACTTGATAAATGCAACATAATGGTATTTAAGCTTTCAATGTATTTCAAATCATCATGTTTTGGAACAGGCTGCCCAGGGAGGTTGTGGAGTCTCCTTCTCTGGAGACATTCAAGACCCACCTGGATGTGTTCCTGTGTGACTTGGTCTAGGTGATCCTGCTGTGGCAGAGGGACTGGACTAGGTGATCTTTCAAGGTCCCTTCCAATCCCTAATGATTCTGATTCTATGATCTATGGTGAAGTTCCCCACAAGGAGATGACAAAGTCCTTCCAGAGCAGGTTTGCCCCAAACCTGCTTTTAATCTGGACCAAACATAACTACCAATAAATCACTGGTAGATATCAGTTTATGTATCTAAGTTAGCTTCAGAATCACACCATCTAAATGTGATAGCAAGCATAAGCATGATAAGCTTTGTCTGAGAACAGAATACAGTTGACAAGGTCTCCCCAATGTCAGTCAGGAGCTCCCTGGAGTGGCAGTGTCTTCTTCACAGCCTTAATATGTTTCTCTCAGAAGTGCCCCATCTCTGTATTAGCATTTGCATCTCTCCAGGAATGCTTGTGACAAATAGATTTCGTGAAGAAAGGCAGCAAGTTAATGAAAAAAAGACAAACTTTTGAAGAAAATACAGCAACATAACAATCCAGAAATAAGAACTCTGAAACAGAGGTATCATACACTCCAACTGAGTTACAAGTCATGGTTTCTTGTCCACAGCACCAAGTTTTTGAAGAAAACTACTCCTCCAAATACGTGTATCAGAACCCTTTCTAGACAGTTTAATGGGCTAAACTAAATGTGGGAGTCAGATCTATCTGCAGCCCAGAAGGCCAATTGTACCCTGGGCTGTATCAGAATAAATGTGTCCAGCAGATTGATAGAGATGATTCTGCCTCTCTGCTCTGCTCTAGTGGGATCTCACCTGGAGTACTGCATCCAGCTGTGGAATCCTCAATGGAAGAAAGGTTTGGACTTGTTGGAGCAGGTCCAGAGGAGTGCGAAAAAGTGGTGAAATGTCTGGAGCACCTCCCCTGTGAGGACAAGCTGAAACACTTGTGGTTGTTCAGCCAGGAGAAGAGATCTCATATTGATCTTCCAGTACATGAAGGGGGCCTGCAGGAAAGCTGGTTGGGGACTGTTCATAAGGGTGTGCAGTGACTTGCTGAGGAGCCATGTTTTTAAACTAAAGCAAGGTAGATTTACATTAGATCTTAAAAGAAAGTTCTTTACACAAAGAATAGTTAAACTCTAGAACAGGTTGCCCAGAGTGTTGGTAGAAGCTCCATCCCTGGAGGCATTCAAGGTCAGACTCTATGGGGCTGCGAGCATCCTGATCTGGGTAGAGATATCCATGATTGCTGCAGGTGGGTTGGACTATGTGATGTTTAAAGCTCTCTTCCAGTCCAATACACTCCATGATTCTATGGTTCTATGATTACAGACGGAATCCAACCCAGGTCAGCATCTGAAACACATGGGTTAGTGTATGGCACAGGAAAAAATTTAACTACCTTTACTTGGTCTGATCAAGTAGAAACCTACTCCAAGCCAAAACAAGTCAGAGGCAAAGAGGCAGTGATGCAGAGATGCAAAAAGTATATTTAACACTCTGCTCTTAGGAACCCCCATGTGTGTTTTCACTGGGAAGAGTGGGCAAAACAGCATGACATCAGGCAGATTATGGCATGGTAATTTGTCACCAGGTCACACAGGAAGGGTATTAAGGACATGAGTTCAGTTTTTGGTCTGCACTCTCTGAGAGTGAGCTTAGCTGTGGCCTCCATCTGGCAGTAAGCTACTTCCTCTGTGGTAACCAGAATGGATGTGACAAACCAGCTGGAACTCCCACAAAAAACCCACAGTCTTCTGGGTCTTACACTTTCACTTGGTACCAGGTGGAAACTCTGGGAACAGTTCTATGTGCTGTGGACAATCATTTAAATAGAGGAGCAGGGAAAGAAGAGCAATGAGGCTAGTAAAAGGTGTGGAGGGCATCTCTTATGAATAGTGACTGAGAGAGCTGGGACTGTTTAGCCTGAAGGAGGGTGAGGGGGAACCTCATTGCTGTTCGCAGCTACCTGAAAGGAAGTTGTAGAGAAGTTGGTGCTGATCTCTTCTCAGAAGTAACAAGTGAGAGAACAAATTACTTCAAGTTGTGCTAAGGTTAGTCTATGTTAGACATTTGGAAAACTTTGTTATTGAAAGGATTACAAAGCATTGGAACAGTCTACCCAGGGAGGAGGTTAAATCCTTGTCACTGGATGTTTTTAAAACTCAGGTTGATATGGAGTTTAGGGACGTGATTTAGCAGTGGACTTGGTAGAGTTAGTGGTTGGATCTGATGATCCTAAGGGTCTTTTCCAATAAAAATGATTCCACGATTCTAACTGTGCCAAGCCCACCACTATATAATTTCTATTCTATCTCAAACCAGAACAATATCTCATATCCTATGACCAGTGTTAGTTCATCTTAGCTCCCCATCCCAACTCTCCTACTCTTCCTAGTGTTGATCCTGGCACATAATTAGTTTTGGTATTCATTTCAGCACAATCACTTTTGCCACCTCTCTGCCTTCTCTTATTCATGCACTTACAAAGTCCTGGTCCATGGTGCTGGTGACTATAAATGTACAGTCAGCTTCTAGGTAAGCTCCCATGTTTGGCTACATCTCTAAACAAAAGAGGCAAGTAAAATAAATAACACAGAATTTCTGTGGAAATTTTTAATTTCCATTTTCATTAAGTGAAAGAAAAAAATAAACAAAGAAAATAGAACCCAGACTTTCAAATTATCCTGAGCTTTCAAGATCAGGATGGAGTGAAGGCAGGATATTATTTGTATACCTAGCAAATTTTATCTGGGAGCCAGTGAGACATGACAAATCTGGCAGCCACTATGGCTATTCTGATGGTGCCATTTTGGAAGAAATTATTGCAGGAATGAATATAACGGTCTGGGTAACTGAGCATTCATGGAAAGGCTCATTGTCCTCTTTCCCCAAGTCTGACATTTACTGGAGTCAAAGTCGTATGATGTGTTTTACAGTAAACTATGGACTGTCCTAAAAGTCATGTTTTTCCATGCTGACCCAGTCACGGAGTACCTACAAGGGACATGTGCTGTGCCCTTTCCATGGAGACATGAGTACATCAATGGGAAATCAGTAAAAACACCATATTCAAGGCTTATGAGGATCTTTGGAGGCCACTTTAAACTCTGCATTGCTCAGTAAAGTTAGAGTTTAATATGTGTCATTAAGTCTGCTTCAAAACCACGAATCACTAGCTGACAGGAGATTATAGAGTATGGCTTTTCTTCCTTCAAATTAATGAAACTTCTGAAATTAATTAATAGGATCCTACAAAAAAATCTCAGAGCCTTATTTTATTTTAATATTAACAGACTTTTCAGTTAGAGTGAAATTAAAGGCCTAAACCCTGCCCTTCAGTTATACTCATAGATTGCCACTGAAGACAGCTGATTTCCCATCTAACTGATGACAGAGTATGAAATGCAAGGAACTTTATGTTCCCTCTCTGTAAAATGGAAAAAATCTGCCATGTTAAAATGTCTTCTTTAAAAAAGATAAGTGTGACTCATTAAATTCCTCTTTAAACTATTTTAAATTTACTGGTTTATGTAGTTATTCTGAGCTTCAGCAGCCTTAGCAGGTACTTATAAGGTGCACTTGCCAAAACCTGTCAATTATCGCTTCAGTCACAATTTGCACAGTCACCAAGACAGCAGCAGGGAAAGAATACATTTTAAACTCCTTTAGATGTCAGAATTTTACAGTAGAAACCTGTCTCTGGTAATATAGTATCACATTCCCAAGCAATACGGTGTAATTCAGTTTGAAAGAAACCATGGATGAGCAGCTCACTGGACAGGATGTACTAGTGGCAAGACCCATCAGGGAAGTCTGACTGATGGCAAAGAAATGACAAGGAATATGTGGTAGAAAAGCACTTTGCTAGCGGGTCATGTGATTGGCTAGGTCAGTCAACCTAAAAAGAACCATGTGTTACTTAACTTGTAGCCTCTGTTGTAATGGTATCTATGTTGTTTGCCAACACCCAGAAACAGCCACAAGAAGCTGAGCACTTTGAAGAGTAATGGATCTGGCAAAGCCATGAGTTTAGACAGCTAAAAGCACTGAAAGCATCCAGCACTGAGAAGTGAAGGCTGATAGGCACCACAGATTTGCATGAGTTCCTGTGTGGTACAGCTGTGAATCATAAGGCTAGAAGCCGGCCACTATTACCACAGAGGGACCTCATGACCAGATCCTCATCACAGAGCTGAAAGAGTGTGCTCTCCTGGAAATGGTACAAATATCACAAAGCTGAGACCAATGATGGGGTGCCAAAAAACCAAACCAAACCAAAACAAAAAGTTTAACCAGAATCAGGCCTCCAACAGGGAGAGGTAACATCTCTTGGAGGTATTCAAGAAACATGCAGACATGGTACTTCATCTTCATAACAGGCTACAGTGGCAGGCATAGAAGGGGTTATTTTGTGATTTTCAGTCTCTCAGGTATTTAGGGTTTTTTGTTGTTGTGGATATGGTTGGACTTGGTGATCTGGGAGGTCCTTTCCAACCATAATTATTCTGTGAGGTCAGCATTGCACCTTTTTCTGAAAAAATAAACAAAACCCAAAAACAAACCCCAAAGAAAAAGAACACCTGCATTTTAAAGGTAATGTTGAAAACTGTCTGCATTTCCAATTACCTTTAATAGACTGACATGCAGAAAGAAGTAAATGGACAGTAGGCATGCCCCATACCCCTCCAAGGAATTTAGGATCATCGCAGAATGGTACTTGGATCTTGTAAATCAAGCAGTTTGGAACTTAATTCAATTTGAATTCCTTATTTGAGTCCAGTTACTGCAAACTTTCAGAATGATATGATTGTTACTGTTGTTGGAAGATATATAAACAAATGCAGATTTGCTCAGAACTATTCCTGGTAACATGTTCTATTCAGAACAGATTTCCCACTCCCTACCACCTACACAATTCTGCGGGGGATGACTTGCAAGACATAAGATTTTATGTGAAATCAGGTAGGTCTCTTGCCACCACTGGGATGTCCAACAAGCAGCAAGAGAAGATGAATTAACTTACAGTATCACAATATCACAGTAAAGATAAGGTTGGAAAAGACCTCAGAGATCATCCAGTCCAACTTAAATCCAAATAAACAAAGTAAATCTAACATTTAACATCTAGATCATGCCACTCAGTACTTCATCCAGACTAACCTTGAACACCTCCAGGCATTGAATTGGCAAGTTCCAAAATAGGGTCTGCCAGCAGTAACAAAAACGGCATTTCCACTCCGTACTCTGGACTATACTCCCTTTTCCTAAGGGAAGTGTTATAATGTTCCTAATGTTCTGTGTTATAGGCTAGTGCACAGAGATTTACTTAGGGTAGAGCCTTTCTGCTGCTATTGCTGCAAGGCTTTGAAGGAAACACCGTCTCTAGGAGAGAGTGTGAAAACAATCAAGCAATAGATAGGATGTAGAAGTACTGAGGCAATCAAAAAGGGTTCAGATTTTTTTGGTATATAACCATTAGCATAGTCAAATTGGAACAGAAATAAGAGTGGGACCATCTGGGACTCAAAACCAAACTATTTACTAGAGACTGTTCCTTGGGGACCATTAAGAACAAAGACTTCAGAAAGACAGGTTTGCCTATAATTAGTAGAAAACAGGAGCTCCCAGTTTACTTAAAATTTAAGCTGAAATGAGTTCATTGATTTGTTCTCATTATCACCTTTTCCTTTTCCCCTCCCTTTCTTTATCTTTGGACATTTCCCCCCACTGTGTTCCTAACAATGCATTCCACAAAGAATTTGACCCTGAGCTATAGACCCAAAGCCATCCTACACAGGATGTTAATGTCATCCCCAGAATCTCCTTTTCACAGAATTATTGAGGCTGGAAAAGACCTAAAAGATCATGTCTAGTCTATGATGTGGCAACATCACCACATCAGCTTGCTGGACCATGGCATTAAGAACCATGTCCAGCCTTTCCTTAAATACCTCCAGGAATGGACACTCCACAATGTCCCTGGGAAGTCCATTCCAGGGTCTGATCACCCGTCCCATGCTTTGTAACATCCAACCTAAACTTCCCTTGGCACAACTTCAGGCCATGCCCTCACTATTTGCCTGGAAGAAGAGCCCAAACCCCTACCTGTCTACAACTTCCCTTCAGATAGTTATAGAGAGTGACAAGGTCCCCCCTGAGTCTCCTCCAGGCTAAACAACCCTAGCTCTCTCAGCCACTCCTCATAAGACTTCCCTTGCAGTCTCTTTACCATCCTCGTTGCTCTCCTCTGGACCCACTCCAGCACGTCCTTTCTTGAGGCAACAGGCACAGAACTGCACACCGTACCAGTGTTGAGTACAGGGGGATAATTATGTCCCTAGTCTTGATGGCCACACTATTCCTGGTACAAGCCAGGATGCCATTGGCCTTTCATGCCACCTGGGCACACTGCTGGTTCATGTTCAGCTGGTTGTCAACCAGTACTCCCAGGTCTCTTTCTGCCAGGTTGCTCTCCAATCACTCATCCCCCAGTCTGTATCTCTGCCTGGGGTTATTTTGTCCAAAATATAGGACCCTGCACTTGGCCTTGTTAAACCCACTGGCCTCTGCCCATTGACCCAGTCTGTTGAGATCTCTCTCCATCCTCCTCCTAACCTCCAGCAGATTGACATTCCCCATGAACTTGGTGTCATCTGCAAATTTACCAAGTGGAGATTTGATCCCCTCATCCATGGCATCAATAAAGAGGTTGAATAGAACTGGGTCAAGCACTGATCACTGGGGACACCACTGGTCCCTGGACACCATTCACAACCACTCTCTGTGCCCAGTCATCCAGCCAGTTTTTAAAACAGTGGCAGGTGTACCCACCCAAGCCATGGGCTGCCAGCTTTTCCAGGAAAATTCTGTGGCAGACCAAGATGAAGGCTTTGCTGAAGTCTAGGTAGACTATATCCACAGCCTTCCTCTCATCCATGTGGCAGCTGACCCAGTCATAGAGTCAGATGAAGTTGGTTAGGCAGCACCTTCCTTTCCTAAAGCCATGCTGGCTGGGCTTAATCCCCTGGTCACATTGTACCTTCTGCTTAATGGCACTCAGGGTGATCTGCTCTATAACCTTGCCAGGCACTGAAGTCAGGCTGACAGGCCTGTAGTTCTCTAGATCCTTATTCCAGTCCCTCTTGTGGATGGTTGCCACATTGGCCTCCAGTCATCTGGGACCTCCCCAGTTATCCAGGACTGGTGATAAATGATGAGTGGCCTAGCCAGTTCTTGGGACAACTCCTTAAACACCCTGTGATGAATCCCATCTGTACAGAATACTTGTTAGGATCAAAGTTTCAGACAAGTGTCCTGGTACAGCACTTGCTACTTTTCACTGAGCCCTGTCTAATAAAAAAGTATGAGATGTGTGCTGCAGCATTTCCACCTCCATTCTGCTGCTCTTATGAGCTCAGGTTTTCAAGTGTACTGCAAACACTGACCATTGTTCTTTAATTCACCATAGCCTTTCCAAGTGAGAACAGGTAAACCTGTAATTCTCTGTGAAAGGAAACAAATTTCTAAGCTTTGCATGGCTCATATGAAATCACCAGGCATCAACAGTTTTGGTTCAGCTGTTCGCTTCTCCACTTTTTAAAATCTGCAAATTAAAGTGAAATGCAGCTCTCTGAGGACATGCCAAGCAGATTGAATGCAGAGTTAATTAGTATAAACTGTTAGTACCTTAATGTTTTTGGAAATGATGTTGTATTGCAAAGGACAGATCTGGATCTTATATTCCTGAAAATGCAGAGAAGATATGAATCAAAAATTTGTTCAATTATAGTAATTAAAATCACATGCAAAGTAGGTATTTCACCTTGGATTTCTTCTAAACTCTGGTGGGCTATGCTTGTATTTGCTCTAAAGCTTTCACTGAGCACAACTGAAAACCTTTGCTTTCACTTTGCATTAGGAACTTGCAGTGATTTTCTGAGGGTGAAATAGAATAGAATTTTCTGAATAGAGAGCTTTTATGGCAACTGATGCACATCCACAAGTCGGTTTTAAATTGTTCTGCAGTTCTGATTTGCCTGATTTTATTGTTAAATGAGTGAAAACACTGCTGACAGCAGATATTAAATCTATCAACAATAGCATGGTAAAAAGTTTGTGATACTTCACTGTGACTTTTTGCTCACATATTTGTACTCTATTCAGGTGGACAGGAGTTGTTTGGTGGACTCTTAGTGGAAGATTATCAGGATTTATTCATTTTTCAGAAAGCTGGAAGCAGTCCTCCAGTTCTCCTTCACCAAACTAAGGCCCTGACTGCCCCAACCTCTGCCCTGATACCTCAGGTCGTCTCCTGTTCAGCTGAGTCTTGTGTTCTGGGCTCGACCTGGCTGCAACTCCAGGTTGTGGGACAAGCTCCTCCTCACTTGCATATTGACTTTCCCACTTTATCATATCTGTTGTCGAGTAAAAGCTCCATGACAGAATAATGGGCATGAAAACAACAATAACAAAATATTTTTTGAGATTAAAATATTTACTTTTTATGATTTCAACATTATTTTTCTTCTCTTTGGATAGTACTGAACAAATACCTCTTCCATCAAAATCCCTTCGACTTAAAAGAAGTGGATAGTTACTCTAAGTTCATTCCTACAGAGGACATAGGTTTAAATCATTCAATAACTAATTATTTTTTAAGACTGTAGCATCTGTCTGTCAGGTTTGCAAAGGGAATATCTGACACATCTAGAAACACACGTTAGAAGTTTTTTCTGGGTTTCACTCTCAAATTTTAGATGTCTGTTATCCTCATGCACAAGCATTTGATGGACAAGCAAAAAATTAACATAAGTTGTGAGCAAGTACATCTTCTGGCTTTGAGCTTAGATGCTTAATTCTTAGAAAATTAGGTGATCCTTGTTTGGATTTTGATAAAGTATTTGTTAGGCAAACATTGAATACTGTTTTATTTAAAAAAAACAAAAACAAACAAAAAAAACCAAAAAAACCAAAACAACAAAAGAAAAGAGAAACTTACAGACATTTCTGCTTCCCACTAAAATCAATCATTTTGTTTCCATTTCAGCTGGATGGAATTCTGTGGAATTATTTTCAGTTATCATATTCTTTCGTAAGTAGCTGTAATCCCTCTGTTCTTGTATGTGTTTGTTGTAATGTCTAGCTAATCTCACATGAAGAACCTGTGAGTTGCCATTGTTGTTTTTGTCAGCACTCTTCAAAGGCCATAGCTCAGGAGCTCACTTGTCTAATATATCTGCAGAGTGCATTTCTGAAATTCTGTTTGTTAAAAATACCACTTCATAACAAAAACTTTGGAATAGAACTAGGAGACACTTGCCTTGCTTAACCTCAGTGAATCAAGTGCTTGAATTCTGTGTAAGGAAAGCCAATAGCATTCATCATATGAGGAATAGAACTGCATGCGTTAGGAGATGACATGATCATTTGCATGGGAAATAGAAAATGAAGGGCCATTAATTTTACAGCATTAAAGGAGGATAAGTGATTGACCTCTGTAATTAGTTTTAATGAATACACCTAGACATATTAACAAATGAATGTAGAAAGAGTGGATCTATATAGAGTGTTGAAAGTAAATTATTTTATTCAATCCCACCTCTCATACTGTTTCTGTGAATGTGTGTATATACATATACATATACATACATATACATACCATAACAGAACTCTTATTCCTTAAAATTGGTTTAATTGTGCTAATGGTCCAAAACAGCATTCTAAAGATTCCATTGAAGATGTTGACCTCCAGTCATCTACTGTTCTTTGAACACAAACTGTGATTTAAAAAGCATATGAATTCTTCACTATTTATTGTATCATCCAGTTGTATAACAGGTTATCAGTCACTTTAAATATTCTTAAACTATTTCATATTAAAATTTTATACTTCCTGTTAGTCTCAGAATTTTGCATCATTATAATCACATTTTTATTATAAAAGTTTATGGTTGATTAATAAAAATACATTATTAGATTTTGTGAAGTGTTTTTCAGTGTTCTTCTATAGTGGGGAAAAAAATTTGCACTTGTGATCAGGCAGTGACTAGTTTGTTGTGAAGACGCTCCAGAAAAATACAAGTAAAGTAGTCAAATACATAAGGAACACAAAATACTCATAGAAACATATAAATTTTTAGGTTGGAAAAGACCTTTAAGTCCAAACATGTACCTAACTGTGTCCACATTGAAAAATTCCAAGGAATATATCACTTTACCAGCAATAACACTGAGAAGGTTTGACAAAAATTCTCCATGGAATTTAGCAGTGGATTATGGGAAGTCAGTGAAAATGGAAACCTAGAGGCCAAGAGCTTGAAACAAAGTCAGGAAAGCCCTGTCAATCTGGGAATTTGAGTCTGCCATGCAGTGTCAAATGGAAGTCCATTTTTGCTACTGCCTTTCCTCTGATATGTGTATAAATGTGTCATTACAAGCATATCTTTATTGGATTAATTGTCCCCTTCAAGCTGTTTGCCACTACTATTTCAGAAAACTACTATCCATGGAAATCCTTGCTGTCCACTAAAACACTGGACCTTTTAAAAAGTACTGTCTTCAGAGGTCTCCTTGGTCCTGTTTCCACCTTTACTCTAGCTGAACATCTTTCTTTTCCCTGGAAGCTGTGGAGAGCACAGGTGTTGTCATTTTCCTGCAGCAAATCATCAGTATACTATTACCTTGTCCCGTCTAGTCCCCCTTTTTTTCAGTTAAAAAAACCTAGATCTTTAGATGACTCCCACTGTCAGAGATTTTTAGTGGTTATGAATACACACTTCTAAATCTGGCTGTTGCCTTCCAGACAGGCAATTTGTTTAGATCCCTGTTCTAGGTTAGGAACAGATAGGTTTGGTATCATCTCTTCTTTCCTTTTGTTCCCCAAAGTATGAGCTTTTGTTTTAGACTGTGGAGGAGATGGAGAGAACCAGCCCACACACACACCCCACTCCAGATGGTTTCTCTGCTGCGCTGAGAAGCTGGGGCAATTAATTGCTAAATGACCTATTTGAGTGGACAAAGGGAAACGGCTTCAGGCAAGAGCCATGAAGATAGCTCAGAGCTGAGAACAGGGTTTACAAAAGGGGTTGTGGCTTTGTAACTTTGTGATACGTTCCGAGAGGTGGGGTGCAGGCGCTGTTCCTGTTTTCCCTGCACACCAAAGAGGTATGCTGCTCAGGAGGGAGCAGTGTCTGAGCTGTCGCCTTTCCCTCTCCCTGAGTCTTGCTGGGTGGCTGGGCAGCTCCACTTGTGTCGAAGGAACAGGTAAATTGGTTGTTCATAAGCCTGGAGACACCTGAGTGGTGAGCTAGTGATTGAAAAAGCCCGGAAAGCCTGAGACCCTAAAGGGTAGGGATGGAGTTCCCTGCTGGTTTGCACATACATCCATGGATTTATGTAAATCCAAAAGCTTAATTGGTCTCTAACTCAGTCCTTATCAACCAGGACAAACTCCTCTTTTGTCCTGATTTCCTGTGGGGTCTCAGCAGAATGGGGCTGACCAGAGCAGCCTCTAGTGTTATAGACAGAAGCAAAGAAGGTATTCAGTATCTCCACCTTCTCCTTATCCTTTGTCACCAGTGCACCCATCTCATTCAACAGTGAGTCTACACTGCCTCCAGTGTTAAATTTATCTGCAATGTACTTGAAGAAGTCCTTTCTGTTGTCCTTGACCTCTCTTGCAAGGTTTAGTTCCAAGGAGGCCTTGTTTTTTCTAGTTGCGCCCCTAAACAAAGAAGCATAATATAATCACATCTGCTGTGAATAATGATCCCTCTTTTACTATCTTTGTTTTTTGAAAGTGTTTTTGTCAGAAATATCTTATTGCTGGGGTGAGGTTTAGCCTTTTGTTTCCCAGCAGAAATGACAGCCATGTCTATGTGTATATGCTGTATAGCTCTTGAATGTATTGTTTTGTCTTCAGTTGTGCTACATTTGCATTCAAACCATATGGTTTGTTCCATAACAAACCAAACCATGTGAAAAGAGACATCTCTAGTGCAAAGAGCAATGTTGCAGGTTGTTGATAAATGCAATGCTATACTAAAGCTTAATCAACAGTCTCCATCAAGATGAGTGAAAGTGACTCACTCCAATTATTAATCAGCTTTCCTAATAGCTTCAGGCATTTAATTCAGAGGACTTTTGAATTAAATCAACATGCAGGAATTTTCCACCTGACTTATTATTATATTTCCCTATTATAGCTGAGACATACTGTAAATGCCTTGGCAGGCTCCTTAGGAAGGAAAGTTTCCCAGCTCCTCCTTACACACCAGTGCACTGAGATTGCATAAAGAGCTTGATGTCAAAGTTTTGATGCATCTCTTTGCATTTTTACATTCTGCTTTTAAAAGGTAGCTGTGAAGAAAAGTATTCTCAGTAGAGGTGAAGACAGAGGTAGGAAAAATTAAGCCTTTGATCCAGTTTGATCTGCAAGTCTGATTAATCTCTGAAGCTGGGTGAGGTAACAACATGGAGGGGGAGTGGTGGATAGAGCAAATAATCTGTCTTCAGGAGTAACTGTTCACCTGAACTTTGTGTGTTTAGAAGATGCTACAAGGTAATGTAAGACTTGAGTTCTGTCTACCTTTGTAGTATTGGTTGGAGACTCCTTGACATAGATTGGTCTGATAAAGGCCTGGATGCATTTGTGTCCCGTTTACTCACCACATGTTCTGTTTGGGTGTACATATTTCAATCCAACATTAAGACAAATCCTTGTGTAGTCATTTTCATTTCTCAACACTTTCCCCATCATTCCTAGGAATGAGTAACTTGCAGCACTGTTATTTTCTTTCAACATTGTTGTATTTTATTACATTTAGTAATAATTTAAAATTATACTTGGATTTGTGTGTGTTTTCTTTAGACTGGGAGATTATAGTATTTACCCTCTCCACAAAAGCAAGCCAACATTCCACTCTTGAATGACATGTGCTTTCTTTTATGTTCATATTGTGTAAGACATGTATGTAGTTAAGTCTTTTCTGTTTGCTTGCATCTCCAGATAATTATATTTAGGTTTCACTCCTAATTCAAAGTTGTAAGAAATGGGTCATTACAAAACCAAGATATATTTGATTATTTGTGAGAACTAGTGCTAGCATTTGCTTTTGGATGGAAATGTGGGACTCTGGCTGATGGAACTGGGGTTGTTTAGCTTGGGGAAGAGGAGACTCAGGGGCAACCTTCTCGCAATCTGTATCTACCTAAAGGGAGGTCGTAGACAGCTGTGGGACAGGCTCTTCTCCAAGGCAACCAGTGATAGGATGAGAAGGAATGGCCTGAAGTTGAGCATGGGGAGTTTTAGGTTATATGTTAGGAAGCACTTCCTCATGGAAGGGTTGGTTAGACATTGGAATGGACTGCTGAGGGAGGTGGTGGTGTCCTCATCCCTGGAGGTGTTTAAGCAAAGACTGGACGTGGCACTTAAAGCTATCGTATAGTTTATTGTGATGATGCTAGGTCATAGGCTGGGCTCGATGATTTCAGAGGTCTTTTCCAGCCTCAATAATTCTGTGACTTGGTACTAACAGGGTCCATTAGATGCACTGGCTGACAACAGTCCTAGTTGCTAAGCTTAACCTCTGGGTTAAGCAGATCCTTCCCCTCCTCCTTTTTTTCCACCTTCCTTTTCTTTTCTTCACACTTTCAGATTTTCTCTAGAGCTAAGATCATCTTCTAACAACACAAGTATTCTGTTCTTTTTCAGTTATTCATTGAGTAGAATAGCAGTATGGAATGACTCATGTTTCCTGTATAAACTTCTATAACAGAAGCAGTAAATTGTCATGATAAACAAGTGCAATATTTTGTTACCATTTTCTATAATACCAAATGAAAGATCTCAGGGTCTAGCATTACCCTGTCTAAACAAGTTTTCTCTGCTGGAAAATCCTGCTCTGGAAACATAAGCAGCCTTTGCCAGACATTACAATGTCAAGGTTTCTATACCTAGCAATAACATCTGTGATATGCATGAACTTTACTCGTATTGCCTTTTATGGTGGAAAAAAAAAATCTGTGACATGGCTATGCTATTTAGTTTTTTCCTAGAAGTGTAAATATGCATACAATGACTCCACTTTCCATGTGCCACCACCAATGAGATACATTTCCAGCTGTAACTCTGGCAGTCAGAATCCATATTTCATTTGAGATTTTTTTTTAAACTGATGAATATATGCATGAAATCTTTTCCTGGATTTTGTTTTACTGCTACTCTAAAGTGTTTCTGCAATAGCCAGATCTCTCCCAAAATTGCATTAAAACAGCAAATTATAAATCTTCAGAGTAAATGAAATGAACTCACTTTAGTCTTCTAAAACATTTCTGAAGTTCATTTTAGTCATCGCGCTGAATTTGATCTCATTACTCTTCACTGCCATTTGCCTCTGAGAAATAAACTTTTGAACTCTTTTATGTGTAGTATACTGATTTCCAGTTTTTACTGATACCTATGGTATGACTGAACATATGTATGAGTACAGGGCCAGAATAGTGTTTGGAAGTGTGTGTGAATAAGGCAGACTTTAGCTCAGAGTGGGACCTCAATAATTATCTGTATTGCAAAACACTCCATGAGCTATGCTTCCATGTCTCTTTCATAACCTTGACCAAAAAAATTTTGTGAAAAAAAATCCACAAAACGATAAGTTTTTAGTTGTATTACTCACCTTTGCTGCTTGTGATTTCCTTGCCATGCTCACATCACAGTTTCTAGCACTGTAGACACTTGCTCCCATCCTGTCTGAATCCTGAATAATCCACCTGAGATTAGATTGAGAAGGTGAGAAGTGAAGCTGTGGAGCAGGCTACCGAAATAAACTGATGAATCTCCATCCTTGTGGGTTTTCAAGATTGGAATAGAAAATTGGAGTAGACCTGGTCATTGTTGTTGAAAGTCTTGCTTTGAGCAGAAAGCTGTACTTGATGCATCCTACCTGATATAATTAAGCTGTAATACCACCCCTTTTAAATGCTGGATGCTGGCTCCACTTACATATATTTCCATAGTGTATTCAGCCCAGTGCTACTTTCTGTTGATTCCAGCTTTGATACTGGTGACTCTTTATGCCATTTTTATGCCATTTCAGATGCCCCTGCACTCTAAGTATACAGCACTCCCCTGCTTTCCATCAGCTTCAGGTGGAAGCAGCTGACTGCAATTGCCTGGTAAATTCTGTCTTGTCAAAAAGTATTTCTGGGTTCTCTGGTTGTTCCCCATAGTGTCTGGCACAAGAACTTTATTCCTACTCAGGACACAGTTAACTCCCCCAGTCTGACAGTGAGAGTGTCCCCTTAGGGTTTGATCATTTGTAAGATTTCTTTTTAATTCCTTTCTGGAGCAGATTCCCCCACAGCCCCATTGTGAAGACCAGGGTGAGATAGGCTGTCGCCTTGTAGCACATGATGGTGCATGGTGGAGCAGATACTCATCTGTGATCCATGAAGAACTCCACAAAGAAACAAGTGGGTGTGCCTAAAGGAGGATATAACTACTATCATATAGCCTTCTCTGGAACAGGATTCTGGGCCCAGAGAAGCCCACATTTGGACAGGTTAGCTGGCAAGACTTGTGACCCCATGGAAGAGCCACACTACACAAATCTGCTCCTAAAGGACTTCACTCTTCACTTCACCCACTAGGGAAAAGACCTACACTGAATAAATTTGTGAGGAACTACAGTCCACAGAAAGGACTCATGTTGAAGAATTTAATGAGAGACTGTCTCTTGTGAGGAACTGATGCTGGAGCATGGGAAAAGTGTGAAGAGTATTCCCCTGAAGAGGAAGAAGTGGCAAAAAAATGTGTGATGAATTGACCATAACACCCATTCCCCATCCCCCTGAGCCACTGGGGAGAGACATAGAGAATATGGGAGTGATCCTAGGCCTGCAAAGAAGGAAAGGGTGAGAAGAGGTGATTTGTTTCAAGATTTGGGTTTATTTCTCATTTATTTCCTCAAGGTGATTCTGTTTTGTCCATGACAATAATTGGTGAGTGATCTCTACCATCTTTATCTCAACCCATGATTTTTTCACTGTGTTTTCCCCATTCAGGTGAGTAGAGGGAGTGATAGAGCAGATTTGGTGGGCACCTGATATCCTGCCAGGGTCAATTCATCACATCAGCATATAGTGTATGTTAATAAGACAATGTGCACTAATGGCAGCTTTTGTGTCTGTCCTGCAGTCTCTGATGACAGACTTTATAAAAACTGCATTATCACTCAGTGAAATATGTCACAAAGAGAAGTAAATGGTCCCTCAAGCAGTAAGTAGACAAAGTCTGTTGTTCCTCTGGTGATATTTGTGTACACATGGAACAATGATTTTGCCTAATGATATACTTAGATCCAGGTCATTCTACTACAGTGTTGAGCAAGCACACTTTCATTACTCAACCATCCATTTTTCTTCCACAGATAATTTTTTCAAGTCTTGAAAGCATCAAGTGTCAAATCGTTGAAATTCTACAAATGATAATGATCCTTTGCTGGTGTCACATTTGTAATCTATGTAATTAGATCAAAGATCATCTCAAGTTGTTGTGTCACAGTGATTGCATACTACTCTTACCAGAGCTAAAATAAAATTGTAAGCCTGAATGTATGTTATACAATGTAACTACTTTACCCATTTATATTAGATGTGCCCTTTAGCTCTAGTAGACTATAACAGTGTACTAGAGTGTAGTAATTTCATGGTTAATGTGACATTATTCTGCCTACACTTTGGTATGTGTTATGTTTACATTCTTTTATTACTATTTGCCAACACGTTTGTAGATGTACTCATATCCTCATTAGAGTAGGAGGAAGTCCTGTATATAAACAAGTGAAAATAACTGCCTCAGAGATATTTTTAAAGGCATAGTTTAACTACTAATGCAATAACAAGCACATACATGAAAGCATACTGAGATAGTGCATTAACAGGAATATTTTAAGGTATGTAAGGAGTTTTGGAATAGATAAATGGCATATATGCATATTATGCTATCGAGGGTTCAAACCAGAAACAAAATTAAACAAATTAGTTAATGTGCTAATGGGCCAAAACAAAAACCAAACAAGAAGCATCTGAAAACTTACAAATCGCAGGCAAAACCTCGATTGATAGCTTGATTTTGGGTAAACAAGAAGATACATTTAATTCAACCCACATAAAAAACAACATAAGGAATAAAGCCCACATAAAAATCCCACACAAAGACATGTGGAGATTATTCACATGTTCTTACATAACTGAACCAAATGATGATGTAGCCTCTAAATCCACAAAGGGAAAAATCTTACAGCCATTTCTGCTTCTCATGTAAATATTGTGCCAATCAAGTTCATTTAAAAGTCCAGTTTCCTGTTCCATTTGCTTCCACATCAGTCCTCCATTTCCAAAATGCTGATTCTTACAGCCACAAATGAGGGGACAACTTTCTCCATTTCAGCAAACCATGGAATTCAGATGAAATCTTTCTTCTGCTGATCCTTAAGCACTCTTTCTATTCACCATGTTTCTAGGGCAACATGAATATGGTGCTTAGCTCAGTGACATGCACCCTCTTCAAACAGGGATGAAAAATGAAGGAGGATCCAGAAACCTGAAACTGGAAGCACAAACCTTCTTCATTTGTTCATAATGCTGAAAAAAAAATCAGCTTGAAATTCAAGTCAAAAATCACAAGTTACTACAGCAACTTTCCATAACCTTATGGAAGAAACCTGAATTTTTTGAACAATGTGCCTATACATGTATATATAACTTGAAATAATTATTTAAATACATTGTGGAAATCATCTCACTTTATGATAGTATTGATGATTATTTTACTTGGTGGTCATTTAATACTGAATAATGGCCTCAGATAATTAAATGCTAAAATACTGTATCAGCTCATGGTAGAATAATTCCAAAATAGAGGCTTTTTCCTGTTAGTGAGTATTAAATAACAAAGTTTGTAATCTTTATTGTTGTTTTATACTATTAAGTCAACTACATACAAGCAGCACTGGTTGTAATATGAAGAATTATTCTCTTGGGTGCTACTGGTCTTCATTCTCATTCTACACTTAAAAAAAACATTCATCTATTACTCTACAGTGACATGAGAACTTAGCATGTGCGTATTATCTTTTGCTCATATTTCAGTGCAATCTTCTGGAGAGGAAGAGAGAGACTGCAAGTGTGCATAGCATGTGTGACTTCCCTACCACACACACGCACACATGTGTATATATTCATACCACTTTGCGCCTAATTGCTGAAAAGGCCTTTGCACAAGGAGTGATTATAATAATCTTCATTCTACAGTCCCCATAATCCCTTGTAATATTTGGAGTCTTAAATACAACTAATCTTGTGAACAGCTATGTGATCATCAGCATGAAGAGATTTTTGATACTAGCATAAGCGAAGCACTGCATAATATAAAATAATGCCTCTATTAATCCTATAGCACAGGCGATTTCCAGTCGTCTCTGCTATTGATACCAGCACCATTGTCTCTGGCTTTAAACTTCATCAGTATGCAAACAGAGTGTCACTATGATGGGTGGTAACTTGGTTGGATGCACTTTCCACATTTCTGGCAAATGACTATAATTATTTTCAGAGCTGCAGGCAACTCATGCATGTTTTATCCTCCATCTGGACCTGCATGATGCACAATAGAGATAAAAGATTATTTCCCCCCTTGAACGTTCATAGGCCATCATTGACACCATCCTGATAAAATGGTCATGTATCCCCTAGCACTTCTATATCTGACACAGCTTGACATCAAAATTATTTCCCTATAGTACTAAAACACTTCAAATATTCAAGCCCTCTGTACATATATTTGTGTTTTGAAGTGTTCAGCATTAACATAATGTGGTAATTTATAAACTGACAAATTAACTATGCAGAAATCTGAGAGGGGTCTTATGAGGTCTGCAAAGCACTCTATAATAATAATATTATCAAATGTCAGAGGCAGGCTTTAGTCTTCCCATTGTTAGTGCTTTTCAATCCTGGGCTTGGTGACTGTGTGCTGAAACTGAGATGCTTTCAATCAAACTGTTGTCATGATTGCAGCTTGTGACAATCTGTATAGTCAGTGCTGAGCAGAAAAGGGGAAATATGATTTTGCATTGCTGACCATTCAAATCACAAAAAGTGAGAGCAAAAATGCCAGAGTGAAATTTATCAAAACTAAACATTCATGTCTATGATAGATAATAAGTAAGGCCCTTCCAAGCAAGAAGAATCAGTATCTGCAAAGATCAGATTGCTCATGAGAAGGAAAGGAAGAAAAGAAAGAATATAATCCTTTGTTTCTTTGTTATAAAATAATTTTAATGATTAAAATCCATCACTGTAGTCACCCTCCTTAGTAAATGCAGGCTGCCCTCACAGACTCACCATTGATTCTCAAACAGGCGATCACCAGGTCTCACACCGCCTGTACCAGCCAAGATGAAAGAAACCCTTTTGACTTTGATTGTATGAATCTGATTCCCCTATGACAAACAAAGGACTCATTTTGCTGGACCCTAGTAGAGGACTTGGTGTCTCTGCTGCCTGTCTGCCAGATCCAACAGGCATTCTTGCCAGGAGTAGGTGAAGAAGGATGCACTACCTTCCTTGGTGTGTCCCCATGTCCAGCTGCACTGCCTATGCCACTACCGTGTGTGGGGTAACTGGCATCAGCAAGATATGCCAGGGTCACTATGGAAACAGAGGCCACACAGAAGCACAATACAAAATTTGCTGGAGCCTGAATTCCTTTCAAGTTATGGCTCATATATCAGGAAAGAAGTCAATGCACAGACATCAGTAAGCACAGGGTTGAAAGAAATCTTTCACTCTCCTGTGCCATGTGCCATGATGACTTTCAAATGCCAAGATCTCTTTAGACCCTGTTTCTGCCTTATTTACTGGTTTTAAATTCACTCTTCAGATAGGATCAGCAGTTGGGTATGAGCAGCTATGGTGAGCAGAAGGTAGCCCCAAAGTGTCCACCCAAAACTTCTGTCCTTTTGAGGAAACCAACACCATCACTGGGACATGGAGTATCCTCTCAGGGCTGCTTCAGCAGCATCCTTGGTGTAATGCAGCCTGGACAAGAGCAACTCATATATGAAAGCATCCTCTGTGCAAAGTCTGTCTTAATCATTAGCAAAGGTACAATGAGTTTGTTAACAGTTTGCTTGCCCATAGTAATGAGGATGAAACCTCCTGCAGTCCCAAATGTCTGCAAGCGTCTATTGTGACTAGACTGCTTGAGGCATTTGCTGGCAATTGGCAGCCACACTTTCTGCAGTGACATAGCAGAGACACCAAGGACAACAAGCACCTGGATGTCTTTCATGACTAACTGCTTCCTTTTTTCATTCTGCTTAGCTCCTGGCTTGCTTGCATGGCTATTCCAGGAGCCACACAATTTGCAGGATTAAGACTCTGATGAAGGACTTAGAGTCTCCAGCTCATGGCTGTGTCTGCTCTGTTGGCTGCCATGTGTGTTGGCACACCTCAAATGGGGTGCATTGGCCACCCTGCAGCAGCCCACCTTGACCCTTCACATTCTTCTCTGCCAAAGACTAATGCCCCAAGGTGCAGTGGGCACATCACTGACGAAAGCCCAGTGAGGCTCACAGTAACAACTTCTGCAATACAGATTATATGTTTGAAACAAGTTTTTCTTTCTTTGGCTCATAAGATGGTTTCCTTCCAGTTTTATTTGTCACTTGTCTTCCTTAACTCGTATGCCAAAATTGGCACTTTGTTTTCACGTCAGCCCCTGCTTAATACTAATACAGGCAGCAATATGAAAATGGGAAGAAAGAAATCCAATTCTTACACTTTGTGAACCTACTGATAATGGATTAAATATAACATTTTTCCTTATATATTATGGAAATAGTTATTGCATGTCTGTAGACACACAGTATTATCTAAAGCACCCTATTCAGATATACAAGCTAAGTTGCTTCTGCTATGCTTTGAGCAAAAAGGATTGCACTAATAGTGTTTTGTGTAAATGAGACATGTTAGATTAAGTGCATTCAGATTCTGTTTATCTAGTGACAAATGTTCTTTGCACGATACCTTCAATTTCCACTTTTCTTGTATGAATGTCTCTTATACTAGGCACCTGGGGGGTGGATAAGGTCTAGAAAAGGTCAAGATTTTACAGCTGAATTGAAAACTGAGCAAAAATGATACCAAGATCAGGCTAAGAATAAAGAAATTGATTCCAAGGGCAGAGGCACAATGTAAAAGGACCAGGCTCCAGCAAAACATTATCCTTATTGTTGTTCTGCTATATAAAAAAAGAGTTATTTGCAATGGAAGGTGACAGCAGAGGGAAAATGTTATGGGAACTGAACATAGCAAAATTTTGCTGATGATTTATTTTGCATGTATTTTGATTGCTCCTATTCCACTGTTCAGCTTCTCTGCCCTAAGCTGTTTTGTGGCAGACCCTGGTAATGGATTCCTTCAAGCAGATCCCTGACAGTTCTGATCATTGATCCAGACATACATGCTGGCTCAGGAGCAAGAGGCTGCATCTACATCCTGCCATGAATATTTTCAGGAGTAAGCTATTTCACACTTTAGTGTTATTACAGTTTTGAATATGTGTATAATGCACTACAGTATATCAAACAAACCCCTAAACAATACTGCAGATGTGGTCCATTCTCTTTCAGCTGTGGTACCACAGAATGGAAAGATGGCAGCACGGAATTAAGTGTTTTCTTATTGAGACATTCCACTAATTACTGCAATATTTTCAAGACACTACCACAAAGTGCCACACAGAATGTATTCATATTCAGATATATTTCATATTCTGCTAAAAATAAGCAACATAAATTACATAGATATCTACTAGATGCTTGAGAAAGCCTCCATATACCGCAGTACAGAAGAAATTATGCAAACTTCTGCTTGTTTGCTGTTTGTGTATGTCATAGCAAGATGCTGTAGATTTTTTCTAATCCTAACAAAAAAATGAAATGGTTAAGCAGTGGCTTGGAACATCTGTGGGCCAGAGAGAAAAGTCTAAATGTGCCCAAGGCACACTCAGTTATTTGCAGATCAGCTGATTTCCCCTAAACAAATTTGGAACACTCTCAGCTAGCTAAAATGGTATTCATGAAGCAGAACGGGTTTTTTTAGAAACATACAGAGCAGCCCAGGTGATAGATCAAAGGTGAATCTAAAAGCAATGTCACTGAACCAGGGAAGGAGTCTCCCAGTTGCCCATGGATATTATTTTGCCATAACTCCTTTCAAATTGCCTTTGAGTTGACTTGTTTAGTTGAACAAAACTACTGTGGCTTTTGTGGATGTTTTATGCTACTCAAAGATTTTATTCGGAAACACACTTATAAAGAAAAGCAGTAACATATGCTTTCCTTTACCAAAAAAGTGGAACACAAAGCTTGCCTAGAAGTCACCTCAATATGCTAGAGGATGAGGTTACATGGTGCACAAGGGCAGCCTCGTATTCTGCCACAATGGCTTCCTTACACCTCCCACCTCATAGTTACTCAGAGAGCAAAAGTCTGCAGTCCAGCCCCAACCACTGCAGCTGTGTTCATACACCATTCCCTTGTGCTTCTGCGAGGAAAATGTCCTCTGCAAAACCCCAAGGCTTTAGAAGCCTTTCCAACTGTATTGTGAAAGTTACATAGCCATAGAATCATAGAATCATTTTGACTGGAAAAGGTTTTTAAGATCATCAAGTTCAACCACTGACCTAACTCTACAAAGCCCACCAGTCAATCATGTCCCTTAACTCTATAACCACTCAACTTTTGAACATACCCAGGCATGATTAAATACTTCTCTGGGCAGCCTGTTCCAATGCTTAATGACACTTACAATAAAGAAGTTTTTCCAAATGTCTAACGTTAATGTTAATGTTAAACGTCCCCTGAAACAACTGAGGCTATTTCCTCTTATCCTGTCACTTGTCACTTTGGAGAAGAGACCAGCACCCACTTCTCTATAACATACATTCAGGTAGTTGTAAGCAGCAATCAGGTCTCCCTCAGCCTCTTTTTCTTCAGACTAAACAGCCACAGTTCCCTCTACCACTCCTCATAAAGATTTCTCAGGAAACTTCATCAGGAAAAGGAGCTCACCTGAAGAGTGTGTAGACAGGATAGAACTCTGTCTGTGGAGTATTTCTATCAATTACACAGAGAAGCTATCAATCTCTGTTCTCATCCATACTAAAAATACTTACTGGGCTTAAATGAAAAACCCATCTCCACCCTTAGTATATAAAGTATGTTTGCAGAATTCTTAGAAGGTGTTGGTCTCTCAAAGGCATAGGATCATAGAATCATTAG
>VZRI01008427.1:0-29679 GCA_013397515.1 Upupa epops | reverse complement strand
GACTGAGCACAGAGAGTGGTTGTAAATGCTGCCATATCCAGTTGGTGTCCAGGGACCAGTGGTGTTCCCCAGAGATCAGTGGACCCAGTTCTATTCAACATCTGTATTGACGTCCTGAATGGGGGGGATCAAATCTACCCTTAGTAAATTTGTGGATGACACCACGTTGAGTGAGAGTGTTGATCTCTTGGAGGGGAGGAAGATGCTGCAGAGATATCTGGACAGGCTGGGTCAATGGGCTGAAGCCAATGGGATGAAGTTTAACAAGGCCAAGTGCAGGGTCCTACAGACTGGGGGATGAGTGGCTAGAATGCAGCCTGTCAGAGAGGTATCTGGGAGTACTGGTCAATAACTGAATATGAGCCAGCAGGGTGCCCAGGTGGTGTGGAAGGCCAATGACATCCTGGCTTGTGGAACAGCGTGGACAGCAGGACGAGGGATGTAATTTTCCCTCTGTACTAGAAACTGGTGAGGTTTCACCTTAAGTACTGTGTGTAATTGTGAGCCCCCTTGTTTCAGTAAAGATATTGATATACTGGAGTGCATCCAGAGGAGATCCACAAGGTATAAGGAAAGGATTGCCTCAACACTGCTGATGTCATGAAGCCACAGTATCCAGGTACTGCCTGTCTAAGATGCTGTGACATTGGAATGACATCACACTGAGATTCTTGTCTGTACATGCACCTTGAACTCAGAGTTGGCTCGATATGGATAGCGGGGACCTTCCAGAGGTCGTTGTGACTGAAGTGCATGACCCAGTACATAGCCTTGGTAAACCTCTTTCTACTGGCCTCAGCCCATCACTCCAGCCTGTCCAAATCCCTCTGCAGTCCCTCCCTAACCTGAAGCAGATCAACACTCCTGCTTAAGTTTGTGTCATCTGAAAATCTACTGAGGGTGCATGCAATCTCTTCATCCATGTCATTGATAAAGATGTTAAACAAAAGTCGTCCCAAAACTGAGCCCTGAGGGACACCACTTGTGACTGGTAACCAACTGGATTTAACCCCATTCACCACAACTCTCTGGTCTCAGCCATTCAGCCAGTTTCTAACCCAGCAAAGAGTCCACTGTCTAAACCAAGAGCTGCCAGCTTCTCCAGAAGAATACTGTTGGAAATGGTGTTGAATGCCTTACTGAAATCCAGGTAGACAACATCCACTGCTTTTCCCTGATCAACTAGGTGGATCACCTGATCATAGAAAAGGATTAGGTTGATTAAACAGGATTTGCCTTTCATGAACTCATGTTGTCTGAGCTTGACCCCCTTGCTGTTCTGCACTTGCTGCATGATCACCTCTAAGATGACCCATACTGACATCAGGCTATGAGGTCTGTAGTTCCTTGGAAACTCCCTTCTGCCTTTTTTGTAGATCAGTGACACACTGGCAAATTTTCAGTCATCCAGAACCTTCCCTATTAACTGCTGACAAATAATAGAGAGAGGCTTGTCAAGCTAAACAGCCAACTCCCTCAGTGCTCTTGGGTGGATCTCATCTGGCCCCACAGACTTAAGTATGCAGTTGGCTTAGTAGTTAATACACTACTAATTCCTGGATTACGAGGGGACCATGTTTGTCACCAACACTATCTTCCACCTCAGGGAACTGAATACCTTGCGGTAGCACTTACTCATGGAAAGGGTGATCAGATATTGGAATGGAGTTCTTGGGGAGGTAGTGGAGTCCCCATCCCTGGAGATGTTGAAGAAAGGACTGGATGTGGCATACAGTGTCTAGCATATTGTGGTGATGTTAGGTCATAGGTTGGACTTGATGATCTTAGAAGTCTTTTCCAGCCTCAATTATTCTGTTATTCTTATCCTTCTGCATGGTCCTTCAGTAGCATTTTGCTATTTGGTAGCATTATAAAACTTGATTTATTTTCTTCTGTTTAATAATTTGGTCGGGACTAATAATAGTTTTTATTTAGTCTGTCAGTATTTCAATAAATTGTTTGCTTTACAAATGAAGCGTTTTTCCTTGTCATCCTTAACAAAATTTTGACCATAATCACAAGCATAGCCAGAAGTAACAGGAGAGAGATATTAAGATATCCTCTATGTAAATAAGAACACAAAAATTTTTACAGAGAGCATGTACTCAGAAATTTTCAGAGGCAAATAATTCTGCAAACTTTGCAAGGAATTGGTGCAACACCAAATACTGTCATAGATTGTTTTTAGTGACAGAAAGAATAGCTTATATTGTGGAAATGCCAATTTAAAAAAAAATATTGGCCAAAACAATGTATTTTTTCCAAGCTTCACCTGGTAAAAGACTGAACCACTTTCGCTGAAATTGTAATACTCTACACAACAGAAATGACTGCCTGAAAACCGTCTGCCTGAATGTTTGACAAGTGTTTTGTAAGCTGAAAACTGGAACAACCCTTATATAAGGATTTACATATTTAATTCAATGCAGAAAATACATTCTACACTGGAATTATATAAATGAAATATTAGTTTTATGCATTTTTTATATCACGTCACACATATTGGCGTACTTACCTAACAAATTATATTAGCTGAATGAAAATGTATAGCAAATTCCTCAATAAGTACTTTTTGATGTGTATCATATGAAATACAGCTTTCTAATTATATCAATACATACAATATGAAAATATAAGCTACATTCTCATTTGTATGAATAATTTTCAAAGAATTTTCCCCTTTTTAAATACAAATTGTGAATGTGAATCATGAAATCAGTTATAGAATCATAGAATCATAAGAATTTAGGTTGAACGGACCTTCCTAGGTCATCTGGTCCAGCCCCCTCCAGAACAATCAGGGTAATATCCACTAGATCAGGTTGCTCAGCACCCTATCCAGCCTGAAGTTGTGTTACCTCTTCTGTGAGAAATCTGCTCCAGTGTTTCACCACCTTCATTGTAAAAACTTTTTTCCTCATATCTAGGCTAAATATACCCTTTCTTAGTATAATATGATTATTTTGCAAAAATTACTGTCTCCATCTTTCTTATAGGTTTCAAGACCACGACAAGATCTCCACAGAGCCTTCTCTTCTCCAGGCTGAACAATCCCAATGCTCTCAGTCTGTCTTTCTAGAAGAGTTTTTCTAACTATCTAATAATTTTTGAGGCATAGATGTGGTTCTTCTTCAACTGGCTCATGTCTTTCTTGTGCTGAGGACTCCTAAGCTTGACCAAATACTGTAGATGTGGTATCACAAAAAAGCAGTGGCAGAAACTCCTCTTAACAATTGCCGGCCATGCTCTTTTTAATGCAGCCGCAAGATATGGTCAGCCTTATGGGCTGTGAGGAAATATTATGCATATTATGATTATCACCTCATATCTAGCTTTTAATCCATCAGTACCTGTAAGTCATTCTTTGCAAAGCAGCTCTCAACCTCTATGATCCTAGAGATCTCAGAATCACAGAATCATTTAGGTTGGAAAAGACCTTTAAGATCAACAAGTTCAACCATTAACCTAACTGTACTAACACCACCAATAAAACACGTCCCTGAGCTCCCTGAGCTACACAACTATTACACATGTTCAGTGTTGGTTATTCAATCACCTCACCAAGAAGACTGTTCCAGTGCCTGACTACCCATTCAATAAAGAAGTTTTTCCTGATATCTAATCTAAACTTCTCCTGGTGCAAGTTGAAGCCATTTCCCCTTGTCCCATCACATTATGTGTGAGGAGAAACACATGGGAGAGGTTTATCTCAGAGGGGAAAAAGGGTTCTGGGGCAGGAATTGGCAAGGCTAATCCAAAGGACCTTAACCTAGATTCAAAGGTGATGGGATAGTTGATGAGTGAGCACCAGTGGAATAGAGCGGATGAAGAGAGTTGAGAGTTTGTGGTGCAAGTTAAGGGAAAGGCTGGCATGAGTGACACTGTCAAGGGTGTTTGTTACAGGCTACCAGATCAGAATGAGGAAGTTGATGAGGTCTTCTTTAGGCAGCTTACAGAAGCCTCAAAGCTACAGGACCTAGTTCTCATGGGGAGATTTTAACTACTCTGGTATTTGCTGGATGGCCTACTCAGCCAGCCATCCCAAGTTCAGAAGGTTCCTCCAGTGCATTGATGACAATTTCCTGANGAAGGTTCCTCCAGTGCATTGATGACAATTTCCTGATGCAGGTGGTGGTGAGGCCCACTAGGAGAGGAGCTCTGCTGGATCTTATACTCACCAACAAGAAGGATCTTGTTGAAGCAGTGAAGGTTGATGACAGCCTTGGTTGCAGTGACAATGAGATGGTGGAGTTCAGGGTCTTCAGGGTCTTGTGAGGGCGGCACAGACTATGTAGCAAAACCAAAACCCTGGTTTTCAGGAGGGCCAACTTTGGCCATTTTAAGCAACTGTTAGGAGAAATTCCATGGGAGAGGGTACTGGCAGTTAAAGGGGCCCAACATTAACATTCAAAGACCACTTCTTCAAACAAGCACACCCCAACAGGAAAGAACTCAATGAAGGGAGCTATAAGACCGGCAAGGTTAAATGGGGAGGTGCTGGGCAAACTGAAGATGAAGAAGAAAGTCTATAGGTCATGGAAGGAGGGAATGGCCATTTAGGGTGATGATAACCCTCTGGTGAGAGAATGTAGGGATGCAAGTAGGAAAGCCAAGGCCTCTTTGGAATTAAACTTTGCAAGAGAGGTCCAGGGTAACAGAAACGGCTTCTTCAAATACATTTCAGGTAAAACTAAACCTAGAGGCAATGTAGGCCACGTTCTGAATGAGGCGGGTTCCATGAAGACATAGGATGCAGAGAAAGCAGAGATGCTGACACCTTCATTACCTTTGTCTGTACTTCTGGAAACTGTCCTGATATCAAAGTCCAGACTGATTGAGGCTCAGAGGAAGTCAAAGTAAGAGAGGAGCCTGCCTTGGTTGACAAGGGCTAGGTTAGGGATAAGTTGAGCAAAGTGGATTAACATAAATCCATGGCCCCTTATGGGATGGTATGTGTGCTAAGGGAGATGGTGGAATCTAAGCCACTCTCCATCATCTTTTCTAAGTCATGTGGATCAGAAGAGGTGATTAGGGACTGGACGTCAGCAAATGTCACTCCAATCTTCAAAAAGAGTAAGAAGGAGGACCCAGGTAACTATAGACCGGTCAGCCTCACCACCATCCCAGGAAAGGTGATGGAACGATTTGTCCTGAGTGCTGTCTCTAGGCACATCAGAGACAAGAGCTTTATAAAGGTCAGTCAGTATGGCTTCACAAAGGGGAACTCATGTTTGATCAATCTGATAGCCTTTTATGAGGGCATAACCATGTGGTAGATGATGACAGAGCGATGGATGTGGTCTATCTTGATTTCAGTAAGGCATGTGACACAGTCTCACATAGCATCCTTGAGGCTAAACTGAGGCAATGTGGACTGGATGATTGGGTGGTGAGGTGGATTGTAAACTGGCTGCAGGATAGAAGCCAAAGAATAGCATTTAATGGGACAGAGTCTAATTGGAGGCCTGTATCTAGTGGAGTCCCCAGAAATCGGTACTGGGAGCACTCCTCTTCAATATCCTATTTTGATAGGTATCTGCTGTCAAACATTCAATTTGCTATGGCTTAGTTCCCAATGAGTAGTGAATACAGTTGTGTTTCCTTGTCTTGCATTTTACTTACTAGTATTGTGACAAATATGGCTTAGAAAGACACCAGCACAAATGCATTCTAAAGTCAGAGAGTTTTATACTCCTATGTAACTGTTCTTGGGTTTACATTCTTCATTTTGTCTGTGATTTATTATGTTGTCATGTTCCCTTTCTGGGAAACCTTTCTATATTCACAGAATATTTACTAGAAATACTTCCTTATTTCTAGTAAAAATGTTTAGTGTTCCAGTTTGTGTTTGTTGCCTCATCTTCTTCCATGCACTGTAGATACCAGTAAGACCTCTTCTGCCTGAAAAGTCTGTCACTTCCCTGCATTCAACAAGGATGCCCTATTTTTGTTCTCTAGAACACATTGGTCTCCGCTACATCAATGTCTATCTCATACTGGGGAGCGCAAAGCTGTGTACAGCATGTCAGATGCTGTCTTACAGGAAGTGAATGGCAATTCTCGTTTAGTTCCTGAGACATGCTGGCTGACCTTTGCTAATGTAGCCCAGAACATGTAAGCATTGTGCCTGGATGTACTGTAATCTTGAAGCCAGCTTAGGGTTATCAGAGTTCACAGAAATATTAAAGCAGAGCTGCTCCCCTCTGATGAGTCCTGCTACATGCAGGACTTTGAGTTCATCTTCATGGAGTTTCTGTCATAATTTCTCCAAGCAGCAGCCCTGGCCTCTAGCATATTGACTGCTCTATGAATATTTTGTGTCATCTGCAAGAACAAGCATGATGAAAGTGAAATCTGTACCATCTTTCAGGCCTTTAATAAAGAACATTAAGCAGTATTAGTCCAGATAATTGCTCTCTGTAAGACAATACTGCTTTTTGGTCACTATCACATCTTTGCATTATGGAGCACCACACAATAAGCCTAGATGTCTAGGATGCTTCCAACTTACTTTGTTGACTTCTTATCTGGTTCATATGTCACCAAACATAGACACTGTGAAATCTGCATCAAAGGACTATTTGAAATCAGGATGATCGAGTACACACATCTTGGAGGAGGAGGCCAAGAGAAGACCTTGATGGTATCTACAACTACCTGTAAGCACATTGTAGAGAGCTTTATGTTGGTTTATTCTCACACATAACATGTGATAGGACAAGGGGAAATGGCTTCAACAAGGGGAAGTTTAGGTTAGACATCAGGAAATACTTCTTTATTGAATGGGTAGTCAGGCACTGGAACAGTCTTCTGGGTGAGGTGATTGAATAGCCAATGCTGAACATTGGCTATTATATAAAATATATATAAAAGCTGTGTAGAAATTGAGCTTAGGGATGTGTTTTATTGGTGGTGTTGGTACAGTTAGGTTAATGGTTAAACCTGATGATCTTGAAGATCTTTTCCAACCTAAATGATTCTGTGATTCTGAGATCTCTAAGTCTTTTCCAGCTTAGACTTAATTTGCATGGATCTGGATTTCTCCTATCTTGTTAAATATTATGGAATGCTGCATGTTGGAAGGGACTGTCAAAGAACATGTATATCAATCCTGCTTCAGGAAGCAGGGGTAATCCTTTATATCTATGATGTATATTAACCTTTGTGCTACAGTTCTCACAGCAGCTCTTAAAAAAAAAAAAGATACTTACCTGATTATTGTGGTATTTCTAAATTTGTAATTTCACTTCAAACTAAGAAATAAGCTTACCAGAAACTGTTGTAAGTAGCAAACTGTTACAGTGCTTTCTTCTAAAAATCTAAGGATTTTGATTTGTTCCAGGAAACAGAAGAAACTTTTCTCTAATAGTTGTATTTAGAATAAAGAAGCCTAGTCTGTTTACTACCAACCACAAAAAGCTAATAAAATTCAGTAAGATGGCAACTTGATAAATCTATGTACATTACACAAGCCTGTCAGTCTGCAGTATGCTTAGGCAATAGTCACAACCATTCTCAGTAGGGCTAAGAATATAATTATTTTTTTATCCTGATATTCCCTCTCCTTTCTAGGTATGTATCCAATTTGAGACTGGCTGTTTGTTGAAGATAGGAAAAAAAAATAAATAAATTGTGGGAGTTATTGGTAACACTTAAGAACTGTTTTAAACTTCATAGAGAAAACATACCATTTCTACTATATAAATGTATAAACATGTTCTTTTGCTATAGGATTTCTCTATCATCTGTGTCTTAGGATGCTGCTTCGTGTCAGTTCATCCCAAGAAACCTAATTATCTTATCCTATTTTTCAGCTGCTTCTGCCTGATATGGGTTGCTTATCACAGGATAAGGAAACCCAGTAAAAGGAACTGCACTGTTAGAAGATAACTCAAAGAAATTTTTCCTTGTTATTCTCTCCTAGGATGCCATAGAAAATCATGCCTTAGGCCACAGGCTTTTTTGCTCTTAAATGGAGTTTTGTACAAAATTATAATTACAATGCTTATAATTAATATAGGGTTTTACTAGTTGATGAAGGGAGTCTTATGCCTCCAGAAAATTTTGAGGCACACATGAGTCACTGAGAGTAAAATTGCTAGCTGGAAGTTTTAAAAGAAAAATAACTTCACACATAAACAATATTCTCAGTTTGAGTCAAGAGTATGTATGTCACATTAAGTTTCTTTCACCTCTATGGATTATCTAAAAAGAATCTTTAAAAATTAATATATTTTATTCAATATATTTGAGAAACTGTGAGAGTTCTAGTTCTTTTTTTTTTATGTAGTAAACACTATATATGAGTCATAGCCTAGCTTGTTTTGTCCAGCAGTGAAAGAAGAAGAAAAAGCATGCATTTTATTTACCAGCATTTCACATAATGTGTAAAGCAATTGCGATTCACATTAAACACAGACACTAAGAGGAATCTGGCTCCTCTGTTAGGCTTCTTCTATGCACATAACTCTAAATACAAATATTTTTAGCAAATTTCAAACTGTCAGTTATTGTAGTAATGCAAACTAATAGCTTATTATGCAGTGCCACTGGCATGTTTTCAAAGATTCGCATATTTTTCAGTAGCATAACTTGGCTGCCTTTCTTTCTTCTTTTCTTTCTTCCTCTCTCAATTTTCTCCTTTTCCCAAGCTACCAATCTTCATGTTTCTTAGAAGTTGTTTAAAGAAGAAAATAGGCTTTCAGTGTGTAATACTGTCAGTAAAAAGCAGATCTGACAAACTGAAAATCATCAAACTGAAAACTTCATCTTTTCCATAAGCTTCTACTAGCTACAGAAAAGTTGATTTTTTGACATGTACTAGGGAAGAATACTAGGGAAAATAACATATACTAAGCTGAATTGAGGTGCCAGAGTTTATGAATAATAAAAAGCTATGATTACAAGGATGAGAGGTGTGCATTAATACATCTGTGCCTTACATACATTTCCATTAAAAGGGTCTCTGTTGATTTTTTAATAGGTTTGTATAATTCCTGTAATATGTAGCTTTAGTACTGTTGTCATTTTGGCTCCTAGCCTGAGAAGGATAACATGCAGACAATCTTTCGACAAACAAGGCTTCCACTTCCATCCTTCATCCATAATCATCTCCCGTGTTTTGATCCATGAGGAATGCAATGGGAATGATAGTCCATTTTATTAGCACAGAAATAATGTTCCTTACATTTTTCACCAGTCCTCTATATGTAACAGATAACTATTTAAGTTTATTTTCTTGACTATTTAATATATGCATATATGTTTGTGTTTTGTAATTATGTTTTATAGCAATTTGTCATTACAATGAATGCTTTCAATAGTCTGGAAAAGAAGAGGAACCAGAATGTGATGTCATTACTTTTGCAAAATAGTATTACGTGGAGATGAAGTTACATACTGATTTAAAGAAATGTTTAAATGAGAAACTGAATTCAACATCATAGGAAATCAAAATGTTCAGCAATGTCATAAAAGCTGCATTTCTAATTTACATTTGTTCTTAGAAATCAGAAGACTTATCATATTTAGTTTAAAATGAATTTCTAAACGCCTAATATTTTACTCACTTGGAGTTGAGGCTGATCAGCAATTCCACAGCTGGTGCCAGCATGTCGAGACTAAAATTCTTAAATAGGTTGTAAAGGATCAGGAAATCAGTTGATTTTTCACTCCCACCTGGAACAAAATATTGTGCCAGTTACTTTCTTTTTTTCTCATGATCTTCCAAGTGTAATAAGGCACTCATTGCATTATCTCCGCATTGCATTATCTCTGAACATTAAGAGTTCATCAGAATGCTCATACAAAGGATGGAACTATAAATCATTGCAACCTGTGAATTTCTCCCTGAGTGTGATATAATATGTGCAAAAATAAGTGCTCTAAACAATAATTTATTTCACCATTAAAAATGTCCTGTAACATTCTAGTTATTTACATTCATAGCTGTAAAATTTAAATAAAATACTCATTTGTGTATGATATACATTTCCAAATGCTGGCACTGAATAAAGTAAAATTAGAACACCTAGCAGTAGAAAATAGAAGTGTTTCATAGAAAAGTAATTTAATATATATATGCAAACAATGAAGATTCGCAATTATTTCAATCTTGGAGAAGTATTTTTAGAGTATTCAATCTTAGAATATTATTTTTTCAAATTTCTTCACCTTATTTTGGATTATAGTCTTCAAAATTATGAGAAACTTTTTAAAAAGCAAAGTTAACAAAAAAAACCCAGTGTAAATTGAGAAGAGGTAAAGACAGCAGCAGAAACAGTTTGTGAAGAAAGAAGGACCAGTGCCGTCTCCCCGCTTCTCCTAATCTCTGTCTTTGTTATTTTGTCTTTCTCTCTCTCTCACATTCAGTCTTCCTCTATTCATATTGCTATTAACAGATGTTGCCTATTTTTTGCCTTAAGATTGTTGTTAAAAAGCCCAATAAATTGTTTAATAGTGTTCTTCTTAGCTAGTTGTATTTAGGGGTTTATAAAGATTCACTTCTCTCATCACCCATTGACTAGGATAAGATAAAATGCTGGAACAGGTTTCCTAAGATATTCAAAAAACATGTAGTTGTGGCACTTGGAAATATGGTTTATTAAGCAAAATTTCATTAGGTTGACAGTTGCTTTAAAATCTGTGCAATCCTGAGGTGGTCAGACAGCTGAACTAGATTATTATTCTAGAGCGTTTCCAACTGAAATAGTTTCATCTACTCAAATAACAATTATTAACTGTGCTTGACCCAACTATCTCTTCCCAATCTAACGATACATTTGGTGGATTATGTGAGAACTGTGAAATATATTTATTTTCTTAAGCATCACGGTAAATAGTAGTGATTCTAGAGATGAAATACAAATCCGTGAATTTCTTATCTAATCCAACATTATACAGTGAGTTTCATGTCTTTTTTGTAGTACATTATCAGAAAGGTCAGAGACATGTATTAAGATGGGAGTACATGGAAAAAGAGAGTGTGAATAAATTTTGTTATATCTATAATATTAAACCACATGACACATCTACTGTTCAAACTAAAGGAATGTCAAACCTGAGAAATCATAAGCTAACAACTCTCATATGCATTACAAAACAATGGATGGATTTCTACAAAGTGCATGAATTTTCACAACCTCACTAACTTATAACAAATTTATAATGAGCTTCTACATTTCCCTGCATTGCAGACAGCACAACAATGTTCAGAAAAACAGCTGGCTTATAAAAGTTTCAGCTTTTAACACATCAACATTCATTGCCATACAGGGTATATAACTTGTGAATCCATAACCAGTTATAAAAAAAGCAGACAAGAAGAATGATTAATGTTATTCCCTTAATGCTGTATATAAAGATTGGTTGGAAAGGCAACACACATCTAGCAAATTTGTAATGTTTTGTTTAGAAAGTAACCATCTAGGAGAACTCTTATTTTATGTATTAATGCGATTTTTTAAAGGTAAATGGTACATCTTTACTTTTTCAGAAAAATAACTGCTCTAAGCACCAAACTATTTCAGTAACACCTCTCCTGTGTTCTAGCTCATCAAAGACTCATTAATTACAAACAATTAAAGTAATCCTATACAATTAATGTAATGTAATTTCCTAAAAGCTTTCAGCTTCTTCTATGGTGTTCTAACATAAAGAACCAAATTCTTCATCTTTGACACAGGAAGTTCATATATTTATATGGAATGCAGAGTGTCTCAGAAACCTTTCTCTACTCTTTCCTTCATTACAAGTTTTAGAACAAGTTATTCATGCACAAAAATCCCCTTAAGGACAGAGAGCTTTAGTTCAGTGGTCCTAGAACAGAATTGAATTATAATTATTTGCCAGCAGTGGTAATGTTTTTGAGTTGCAAAAATACTTTTCCACAAGAAGCATTACAAATATGTCTGAAAATAGACTTCCAACTCCAACTTATTCACCCGAACATCTGTCTGCAGGAAGAGAACAGGCAAATGTAGGCATGCTTTCCTGTTATGATTAGACTGGAATTCAAATAGATGAAATGTAAACAGATAATTAAATTTCCCCAAAGTGCTTTAAAATCGCTTTCTTGTGTATACATTGGCATTCCCTATTTTGCAACTAATTTGTATTTTCTTGGGAGAAATTATTCTAATGGTAAACATCCAAACAACTCTAGTCTGGAGTTCCCAAGGAAAATTTGCACAGCATACATAAAACAATTAAATAAATACTGAGTCATCATCAGAGCTTAAGGATTAGAAATCTCATTCATTACTCATATTTTTAAATATATAAAAAAAAAAAATGCTGGAAATACACTGGGTGCATATTTTCCACTCCAATAAGGTAATCCCCTTCTCTCAGAATTTTGTTTGTTGTTCTTAAATTCTTACTGTTTTCTTTCAATGTACATCATCTTTTCACATCCAACTCACCTGAATGTATTCATGTGTGGCCTGCCCTAAGTAATCCTGCTTTGCAGGGAGTTGGGCTAGATGATCTCAATAATCTCTTCCAGTCCCTATAATTTCATGATTCTATGTATTTTCTTTCTCAGCCTCTGTCCTCCACTTTTTAGCTAGAACTCAGCCTCCAGATCTACATTCAGCAGTTTCAGCGAATTCATGAACATTTACACCTCCTTCTAAACCATCACCCCAAAAATGTAGGAGATATTTTTTTTTTTTTTTTGCTGGTATTTTGTAGTTGTTATCAGTTTGGAACAGGGAACAAGAGACATTACTCTGGTTCGTGACTTAAGCAGCAGATAAGCAGAAGCTATGGACTGTATGGACTGTCTGCTATTTTTGTTTGCTGCTGCAGGAGCAGAGTGCATTATTGTCTTTCATTTCTATTATGTAGCTGAAATTTCCCTCAGGGATAGCTAAATTACTTACAGTTTCTCAGAAAATGAGCTGAGGTAGATCACAATATCACAGTATCACAGTAATGATGAGGCTGGAAAAGACCTTAAAGATCATCCAGTCCAACCTAAAACTAAACAAGTAAACGTAAACATCTGACATCTAGATCATGCCACTCAGCATTACATCCAACCTAACCACCTAACCTTGAACGCCTCCAAGGACGGTGACCCAACCACCTCCGTGGGCCGCCTGTTAAAAACTGGATCACTCTTTCAGTAAAAAACCTCTTCCTAATGTCAAGCCTAAACCTCCCACGATGGAGCCTAAGACTGACCCTTTGTCCTGTCTCCAGTGTCCAGGGAGAAAAGTCCAGCCCCTGCCTGACCATAACCACCTTTTAGGTAGCTATAGACAGCAATAAGGTCACCCCTGAGCCTCCTGTGTTCCAAGCTAAACAGGCCCAGCTCATCAGCCTCTCCTCGTAGGGCTTACCTTCCAGGCCCTTTACCATTCTAGTTGCTCTTCTCTGGACTCGTTCCAGCACCTTGACATCCTTCCTAAACTGAGGATGCCAATGTATAGCTGACAATACTAGAAAAAGTTTAAACTTCAGCACTGACATATACATTCTGGCCACAATAAACTGTGATGCTTTATATTCAGACTTACAATGCTGCTACATTAAGCCACAACATAGACACTCACTTGTAAGCAGAAATAATGTTACACGAGATCTTTGATAGGACTGAAAAAAAATTGGCAAAATGCTAGCAAAAACCTTCTCATTTAGATGAAATATATATAGGAAAATAATACAGGAAAGAATGATTCAGGTATGGTACATATCACCTGTGACTATATTTTAGCTCTTTCAAAAATTACTTAATAAAAAGAGGTGCTGTGAAATCCTGCTTCAGTCATAAAAGAAAAGATAAACTGGTGATCATGGAGAGGGATTTTTTTTATCGGATTCCAATGACTGGACAAGGGAGAATGGTTTTAAGCTAAAAGAAGGTAGATTTGAACTAGATCTTAGAAATTCCTTACTGTGAGGGTGGTGATGCACTGATAAAGCTTGCCCAGTGAAGTTGTGGATGCTGCTTACCAGAGAGAGTATAAGAGAAGAGTGGATTTGGGTGTGGGCAAAGTAGTCTAGTGAGAAGAGTCACTGCTTATTTCAAAGTGGTTGAAACTAGATGATCTTCAAGATCTTTACCAACCTAAATGACCACCAACTAAGGGATGTTTACATAATACTTAGGGTTTCTGATGATAGTTCAATCTTTAAATAAAAGGAGTAAGAAGGAGGACCAAGGTAACTATAGACCAGTCAACCTCACTGTCACCTCAGGAAAGGTGATTGGATAGTTTATCCTGGACGCTGTCTTTAGGCACATGAGAGACAAGAGGGTCATTAAGGACAGTCAGTATGGCTTCACCAAGTGGAAGTCATGCTTGACCAGCCTGCTAGCCTTTTATGAGGGCATAACCAGGTGGACAGATGATGGCAGAGCAATGGATGTGGATTATCTTGACTTCTGAAAGGCATCTCACAGTCTCACATAGCATACTGAGGCAGTGTGGACTGGATGATTGGGTAGTGAGGTGGCTTGTGAGCTGGGTGCAAAATAAAAGCCAGAGAGAGTGGTGGTCAATGGGACAGAGTCTAGTTGGAGGCCTGTATCTAGTGGAGTCCCCCAAAAATCAGTACTGGGACCACTCCTTTCTATTCATTAATGACATGGATGAGGGATTAGGGTGCACTGTCAGCAAGTTTGCTGATGACACAAAGCTGGGTGGTGTCACCGACACCCCAGCAGACTGTGCTGCCATTCAGTGATACCTGGACAGGTGAGAGAGCTGGGCAGAGTGAAACCGAATGAGGTACAACAAGGGTAAGTGTAGGGCCTTGCATCTGGGCAAGAATAACCTGGGGACCAGGATAGGTTGGGGACTGACCTGTTGGACAGCAGTGTAGGAGAAAGGGACGTGGAGGGCCTAGTGGACAGCAGGACGACTATGAGCCAGCAATGTGCTCTTGTGGCCAAGAGGGCCAACAGCATCCTGGGATGCATCAGAAGGGGGATGGGTAGCAGATTGAGAGTGTTTCTTCTCCCCCTCTACTCTACACTAGTGAGACCGCATCTGGAGTACTGTGTTTTTGGCCTTTCAGTTCAAGAGAGACAGGGAACTGTCAGAAAGAGTCCAGCAGAGGGCAATGAAGGTGACTGGGAGCCTGGAGCATCTCTCCTATGAGAAGGTTTGAGAGAGCCAGGACAGTGTAGCGTTGAGAAGAATGAGAGGACACATGATCCATGTCTATAAATATCTGAAGTGTGCATGCAAAGAGGATGGTTCCAGACTGTTTTCAGTTGTGTCCAGTGACAGGATAAGGAGTAAAGAGTGTAATATGGAACAAAAAAACTTTAATTTAGAAATAGTTTAGGCTACCCAGAGAGGTTGTTGAGTCTTCCTCTCTGGAGACATTAAAAACCTGTCTGTATGTCGTCACGTATAACATGTTTTAGACAGTCCTGCTTTGGCAGGCAAGTTTGCCTTGATAATCTCATGGAGGGTTACAAAGGGTCTGGAGCTCAGGTGCTATGAGGGGTGATTGAAGGAACTGTGGTTGTTTAACTTGGAGAAAGGGAGGCTGAGGGGAGAACTTATCACTCTCTACAACTATTTGAAAAGAGGTTGAAGCAAAGAGGGGGACAGCCTCTTCTCCCTGGTGGCCAGTGACAGGACCAGAGGAAATGGCTGCAAACTGCACTAGGGGACATTCAGACTGGACATAGTTTCTCTCTGAAAGAGTTGTTGGGCATTGGAACAGGCTCCCCAAGGCAGTGGTGGAGTCACCACTCAGAAGGCATTTAAATGTCCTTTTGACTTAGTGCTTAGTGCTGTGATATAGTGATGACCTGTCACTGCTAGGTCAGAGAGTAGATGTGATGATCTTAGATGTCCTTTCCAAGCAAAGAGATTTGGTGTTTCTGCAATTTGCCTTTCCTTCTGAAGCAGACCTGTTTTAACAATAGGTATGTTTGAAAAATTCAGTAACTGTAGGCATAATGGTAACTGACTGATTTCTTTGCATTCTTTGGTATCAGGTATCTTACTGACTCTGTTTTTGCAAATGAATCCAGAAATTTAAAGTTGCTATTGACAACACATATAAAGACTGTCAAAAGTTGCTGTACTTTGTACCAGAAATCAGCATACTTGTTGACAGTTTTCAAGAATTGAGGAATGGTGAATACGTTACTCATGGACAAGTCACTAGAAAGTATCATTTACATCAATATTATTACATTAATAGCACATTTACTCAAGTACCACATTTTGTCAATGATACATAATGGCAGTGCTGTGGCAATAAAATTCTATGATCCTGTGATTCTAACTATCTAGAGGAAGGTTGCAAAGAAGATGGTATCAGGTTAAACTCAGTGGTGCATCTTGACAAGACCAGAGACAGTGGCCATAAATTGAAGCACAAGAGGGTCCTGCTCAGCATAAGAAAAGCACTGGAAAATGCTGCCAAGTGAAATTGTGGGACCTCCATTTTTTGAGATTTTCAAAAGTCAGCTGGCAATATGCTGTAGGTGACTCTGATTAAACAGTTGGTTTATAATCGTGACCATGCAGCAGTTTTAGATGTCATACCTACCTAGCATTCATTTCCTTTTCTTCTGTTCTAAAGGAAGAGCTAATTTTCAAACTAAAAATTCTCATAATATGGTAGATATGATGGACTTCTTTTCCCAGTTTTGTTCATGGCTCAACTGGGAATAAGCCAATGAAAATTAACTGAAGCCAATTACGTAGCAAGGACAGAACTTGCCAGAATGCAGACTGAATAGTCAGGAATAGCCATAAATGCCACATGCTTCATTTGGCCTTCATGTACTTATACCTGTTCAGGAACATACAACAAAACGTTGAGATATTTTCTTGGTTTGTTTTGAAAGACAGGAGATTACCTTTTTACAAGATTTAAGTCCAGGTAATACTGTTTGTTGCTCATGAAAAAAAAAAAGAAAATAAAGGTTTACTAATCCAGTAAATTAATTAAGTAAAAATAAAATTAAAGCTTGTGCTTTAAAAAAAGCAGGAGGGAACAAAAAGGAGAGGAAAAACCTGCTGTCAACCATAATACATTTTAAACTACAGATAATACAGTATTTTATAGGCTTGCAGGCACTCAGCTATTAAGATTCTGTACTAAAGCTAGTTTTATATCAAATATAATTCTCCAGGAGTACTTCTAATGCATAAACCAATTATTAATGTTATCATAGATATGTTATCACATATATTTGCATTTGAACTTGCAGCAAAATGATGTAAAATATCAAGTTATATCACTAAGTGAAGAAACTATAAGTGAAACAATTTAAAGGCATACAGTATCTATCCTCACTCTTTTTGTCTATGGTAATTTAATTAATGCAGAATCTGAATGCTGATTCAATAAATTCAGTTATTTATCAGACAGTAGAGATCTAATTTGTAATATTTATATTTTTTTCTTTAATATAGGACATCAGTGTAATACTAGTATGATGTACTGGTTTTGAAGGTCGTGCTTACATATTTTAGATTCTTCCTATTTACATAATCATAAACCAAAAACTATCTGCAATCTTATGACTAAACTCAGATTTTCCACAAAGAAGCCTGGACTATTTTGCAGCAAATCAGATCTCAGAAAGCAGATTTGCCCTAGGCTTTCCCGCAGTATACAAATCCTATTTGTCATATAATACAAATCTTAACATTCAGTGTGGTACAGTATGTTCTTGAACTGTTTCATTCTGAACACATCAAGTTACAAGTAATAAAAAGAACAAAACTGATTTTCTTTCCTAAAGCAATTCCAATGCAATTCTGCTTGTTAAGTACAGTTCGAATCTCCTTTAGTACATGAAACTGAAGACTCAAATATTCCTCAGGGGTTTAGTCTCAAAGCAGTTTATGTTCCACAAATAAAGGATTTGTGCAAATTTTCATCATAAATCAGGATTCTCATGTGTTATGGTCTGAATTTGAGCAGGTTTCTTGACTGAGGAATTTGGAAGTTGCTATGGCAACTTGTGATGGTCATCTTGGAATTCCAAGCTCTCAATTAGTTTCACTTAGACCAATAGCTCTGCAAACTGGTACAACTGGTCTGATTATTTCTGTTTGCTGCTTCATCTTCACTTTCTTCTTTCTTCAGAGATCGAGTACTTTGTTGCTGTAGCTGGACACAGCAGACATATTGCCCTAGAAATGTGATGAATAGAGACAGAAAGTAGAACCTCAGTGATCAGCAAATGAAAGATTTTGTCTGCAAATCATTTTTTTGCTGAAATGCAGAGAGATTCTCCTTCATTCATGGTTTGTAGGAATTGGCATGCTGGAAATGGAAGACCACCTTGGATGCACATGGAACAGGGAACTAGCCCTTAATATTACCTGTTGGTGCTGAGGGAAGTATGATCAGATTAAAGATGGACACCATGTTTCTACAAGGAAAAAGATGTACTTGAAGTCTTTTCTCTTTCAGAGAAGCAGATCTCTTTTTCAGAGATAGTAGTGTGGCCCAGTTATGTAAGAACATGAAATTAATCTCTTTATGTTTTTGTGTTGTATTTTTTATGTTGTGTGAATGAAATATGTCTTCTTGATTTTCCCCAAATGAAGCTAGACCCTGTTTTTGCCCCCACCTCCCATAAGAGTTTCTTGAATCTTCCTTGGTTTGCTTTTTGAAGGCAATTTTGTACATTAATTAAATGAATTGGTTAATGTTATTTCACACATGATCAACTGATCACCTGATAACATAAATGGTGAGTCAGGCAGGTTTTGAGATGAACATAAGACACCATGCAATATCCTTCTCATGGCTATAAAACTATTATCAGATCCTTATGGCACACGTACAAAGATATAACAATGAAATTAAAACAGAATTAGACAGGATTTTTTAAACATAATAATTACATTTTTAAAATCTCACACCATTCAGAATTCTGGTATGCAAAATAGTTAATCTAAGGGAAGGCAGGAAGGGGCAACAAAACAAAGTAAATCAAAACTCATACCTCAACCAACAGGTTTTTCAGATCTTTATCCATTACTTCAGGGTCATTCACTTCAGCAATGAAGCTACATACACACATTTATTTTCCAAACTTTCTAACTGCTTTTAGTTGTCTGTCAGCAAAATGTCTTTTGCATTTCTTTCTAGCCAAAATATACATTTGTAATTTAAAAAAAATCTTCTATTTTATTTCTTCATGATAAAAGAAAGTGTCTGCATACATTAATGGGAAAAAAATGTTGAAACCAATTTGATTTCGATTTTCATAGCAAAATTGTGCAATGATCTTAACCAAAACTCCTTACTAGCTTTTGTAACTATTATTATTTCCAAGGCTTAACATGCGGGGTTTTTTTAAGAGACCACTAGATGCAAAATAACTTTTGTGCTGTATGACAGCTAAGTGAAGTTGAAACTATAGTGCCTTACACATTAATTCTACTAAGTTTTGTATAAGGCCACAAGCTCTCTACTGACCTTTCAGAGCAGGGTCTCAAGACCTGCCTAAGCCTGTACTTATTTCATCTTGCCTTTAGAAGTATCTAAACATAAGTTATCATTGTCAGAAAACAGGATTTCCAAGTGCTAATCATATAAAAAAAGGAACTAGTTTATCCAAGCCCAGTGCAATGCTGACTGTGAGCTAGTATTGTTATGAAGTTCTGTGATGAAACATAGACATATCAGACAGCTAGTTCAGGTATTACCCATGATTTAAATTTGTCTTAGCTGTTCTTTGACCAGCTTCACCAATGTGGTCTTACTTACAGTTAGTTTACTTTTTTCAGTCCTAAGTTATATCCAGCTCCTACAGTACAATACTGTTTCTGTCATATCCTTATGTTTATTTAGTTCCAGTATATTACCTCTAAAAAGGATCAATGAGAGTCTTTTTTTATAATGCATTGAAGACTCAGCAAAAGAAGCTGACACTCTTCTCATGACTGCCCTATGCTGAGAAGGCTCACTTCTGAAACAAAGTTTCAAATACCAATTTAAATTAAAGAATCAAACCAGAACTCAATATGAACTCTTATGTGCTAATGGGATCAGTATAGCAACATCCACAGAAATGCAGTAACTCAGGGCAAAACACCAGAGTGACAGTAGTCCACATTTAAGAAGTAATTTAAAAGCAGAATGAAAAGAAAATGAGATAATTATCTAGTTTTCGGTGCAGACTGCTGTTGAACAAAAAGAAAAAGAATGATCCCCATTGTTTTTCCCACTACCAATTCAAACAAGAGAGCTATTTCATCTATTTTAACTCAAAAACTACTGATGTCTACTTAAATTAGGCCAAGAAGGGCTGAAAATTGTCCTTGTGTCCAACAGCTTGAAAGAATCAATCAAGTTGCTCTACTGAATTCTCCTAACCACTAAGTAATTGCAATTGTACCACATATCTAGCACCACTGTTGCATTCCCAGATGAATCCAAGTTCACTGCATGGTTTGCATGCAAATAGTTTTGATAAGTGTTAGCCTAGACCTTGAGTGAAGATGTGAGGCAGGAGCAACATATGTCTGCTCACTGTAAAGCAGAAGCTAGGAGAAAAGTGTGAATTCAAGGCAAGCAGTGTAATGCCCTTCCCTCACGAAGAGCCAGGACAATGAAGAAGTCAAGGTCAGACTCAGGCCAAAAAGACAGGGAACTTTCAGTTCAGCTTTAGCTGGGTAAGTCTACAGGAGAAAGATAAGCCGGAAAGCCATGTCCATGGATCCAGACTGTATCAGGATTGAGGATGTATGATCATGCATTCAGACATGACTGCAGAGCAGCTGCAACACAGCTCAGGCTGGGACAAGATAATCCTCTGCTGAAAAGAACCTCCTCCAGGAAAGAGGGTAGCCCAAGCTTCTGTCTTCTCATTTGTAATGGAGGTAAACTTTACCTAAATGACTTCACTCGTCTCACTGCTTGCCTTAACTCATCCCACTGAATAACTTAACTCATCCCACTGCGTGGGGCTGTATTCAGGATCCTCATAGAATGAGCAGGACAAAAACCTCTATGTGCTAACCATTTCCAATAAAAATTTTAGATCTTTTTGAATTCCTCTTGTTCAGGAGAAATTTCAATTGAGTAATTTTTTAATTAGTTACAGTTCAATATTATTATAAGGACAAAGTTTATTTAGGGCATTGTGACTACTGGACTTGAAGAATATGCACAAAAATTTAGGTTGGGTTATTAATACTTACTAGTGCAGTTTTAAACCAGAAGCTTCCCTGTCATATAAAGAAATACTGCATAGTTATTCCATAATTATTCATTCAGCCATATCCTAATGTCGCAAACACTCATTAATGTGTTCATTTCCTCAGTGTAGAAAGTGAAGACCATGATTTTGTCTGTAAAAGTTAATTTAAGATACATAAATAAATGTGTGTAGAAAAAGTACATTTGGAATCTGGACTTGCGTGTTCATTTTCAGATTCTTTACTTTTTTTCTATCCATTATTAGCTTAAATTATTATCAAAATTGGATATCATAATGAAATATTGTTATAAGCTTTTCCAAAGATTTCATTAAGGTCTTCAAAATGCTAAGAACATGAGTAATTTTGAAAAGTATATTGCATTTTTACTGCAGTTTTTATATTATATATTTGTATTTCATAATGAAATTCTGTATAAAGATATCTGTGGCAATCAAAAGGGACTTCAGAGAGCTAGGGTCATTACTTGAAGGACTGGGAACATAGGTGGTGTCTTGCCCTATCCCTTCACTGGCAGAGAAAAAAATGGAAAGGTAAACACATGTGATTACCACATGATTTAGAGACTGGTGCCACCAGTGAAATTCCAGATCACTAGGAAATTCCAGACCCTTCTGGGTAGGTCAGCTCTAATGACCATGCTAATGCATACGTCATGGACAATAAACAAGAAGAGTTAGAGATATGTGTGTGTCAGCAAGATTATAACCTTGCTGGCATCACAGAGACATGGTGAGATGGCTCCTATGACTGGAATGTTGGAACAAAAGTTATAAGATCTTCAGGAGGGACAGATAAGGGCATGTGAGGGTGTTTTGCCTTTTATGTCAGTTGCATGTGGGATTGCATGGAGCTTTATCTGGGAAGAGATTAAGAGATTACTGAAAGTTTAAGGGTCGGGTTAAAAGGGTTAAGTAATAGTAAGTAGTTGTTTTGTGATAATTTCAGAATAATGGGTGCAAGTACAGAATCAACTGCATCATCTCAGTAACATTTTCCCACAGCAATAATTTTAGTTCAATTATTAAAGTGCAGTCAAAAAACATGTCTGAAGAGTCTGAAGTGGCTTATATATGTATAAGGCTGCAAGAAGAATTCGTCGTGCTGGTGATATACAAAGTTGATGCATAACCAAGTAGGGGGTTCAGTAGAAGGGGTGTCAACTTTCTTTCAACCAGAAAATAAGTAGGGGTTAAAAAAAGTTAAAGTCTGACAGCACAAACAAACTTTCAGCTGACTCAAACAGACTTTCAGCTTCAAGAAAAATCCATGTCTCCCTTAGGACGCATCACTATTCATACATATTTAGTAATACTATCATTTTACGAGCTCATGATCATAAGAAGAATCCACTGCCAGGAAAACAGATAACCTTCTGTGATACGAAAAGGACATTTTTCTAAGAGGTAAAAAATTAATAATCTAGAAAAGCCAAAATAAACAGGTGGAAAAATTCTAAGAATTATTATTATACTGGCATATTATGCATGCTGGATAATCTCTGCAGAGAAATAACTCTATCTTTGCCACTACTTCACTGATACAAATGATGAGTGTCTTATTAACTGACAAATTTCTCTCCAGGAAGAAAAAAAAAAAATATTTCAGACAGTCATGCAATCACAGACCAGTTTATGACACTCATATTTAATTTTCCACAGCCTTCTTGGATATTGGAGGAACTGACCTTTCCGAGCATGTATAGGCATGAGAAATAGCATTATATCAGTGGCCTCTCCTCATCTGTAAAGACAAATTTTGATTCAAGTTGCACTGGTGATTTGGGGTTTGGGCTCAGCACAATAAGATCTGTGAGAATAACGTAAGGACTTTGGCCTTAGATACAAATTTTCTTGCATTTATAGACCTTTGCTGATACTTCATTCCTCTCTTACCAGTGGTGCCATTCACATTCTGTACAAAAAAGTATAAAATAAATAAAAAAGTCAGAGTCTACCAGGTATAACTTTCTGTTTGCAAAAAATTAAGTATCAACATGCCCTTACCTAGGACTAGGAGAACAAAAAAAATTCTATATACTGAATCCATGATTGTTTATTACTTTTTTTGGAATATCTCCTCTTCACTGTGAGCTACAGTAATGTACAGAAATTTATTACTACTTACATTAGCAGCATTTTCTTGGTTAGAATTATGATGTTCTTTACTAATTCAAATCAGTTTTAGCTGATTTTAAGACTAATCCATTTCATATGTCAGAATGTTTTTAATCTCTTGGTTCTCTTCTGAGGTCTGCAGCTAAATAGTCAATAAAATTCTAAAACTGATTAGTATTGTATTTTAAAAATATTCTTAATTTCTCAATTTCTTAAATGGAAAAAACCATGAAATTATTTTTCTAAGGAATACTGAAGCAGCACAACAGCAAACTGTAACACAATTTAAATTCAATTATATAACCCAGACATTTTACAATGAAAAAAATGGGTACAACTGAAGCTCTACAACATTCTTAGCCCTAAAATATAATGCCTCTGTAACGGTAGTGCTGTTATGAGAAGAATGGACACAGAAGAAAAGATGGACTATGAATTAAAAAAAAAAAAAAAACAGAAAAATGTAGGAGATATTAATAAGGAGGTATGGGAAAAAAAGATGAAAAATGTATCTAGTTCAAGAATGTAGAATTAGATTTTAAATTAATTTTGGCTATCATACAAGGTTGAATGTGTGGTCTTACAATAATGATGGCATAGCTTGCTTTGTGTGCAGTTTAACAAATTTCTTCTATTGGGAAAGAAATAATTGCAGGAGGGAAAATAAGGACCAGCATCCACCGATGACTTGGACATCATTCATGAAAGGTTATTTACCCTGCCTTTGTTCCTTCTTGGATGATATTATGAAAGTAAGTATGTATCTAAAATAACAGACTAGACTAGAATGGCCTGGAGAACATTATATTTACCTTCGAATTGAAGGAGACTGACTTGAAGTACTCATTTATAAATTAGTAACATATATTGTCATCAAAAATTGCTGCATATGTTTATGTTCTAAGTCATCACAGTACTCTTAATTTTGCCAAGTATAACACTCCATTCCCCAGGTTGTTATATATTTCTAGTAATGCTTTGCAAAAAAATAAATAAAATTTTAGGCAAGACTTAAATGAAATACTTCAATGTTAGGTCTTTAAAGGCTTTATATTTTAACAATTTCACAGTTCTAGATGGTACATAATGATCTTATTTTTAAAATGCAGCAATAAAGTTAGAACTAGTCTTTAATTTATTCTTATTAAAATAATACAATTATGAAGCAATGAAATTAAATACTTTGATATTTAGATTTTTTTTTAGATTTTTGAAAGCATCTGCTAATAGATTTTTCTGGTGAGGAGGCCTGATTCCTCATAATGATAGTTGTTTATATTGGAGTCCACAACATTTTTTTCTCTGTGGAAGATATGCCTGATGCAGAATAACTATGTATTGTAGTATTTTCTAATAACTACATAGCTTTTTAAATTAAAATGGTCTAGGGGTTGAATAATCTCTTGGACAGAATATAAGATAAAAATCTTAAATCTTTCTTCAAACCTGACAAAGTTTGTTAAAATATTCTTTTAAATGACATTTAGTCACACCCCAAAATTAGATAAGCAAGAAAGACGCAGAGTACATATTAAACAAAGAAGAAATTCTCATCTGCATGCTTCCCTGTCAGAGACAGATATGCTGCATTTCAATGTTTCCTACAAACACGCTCAATTGCTCAGTCTGCCATCATCTGTATGGGCTGCTTTCCAGATAAGAACATGTGGGAAAGCAGAGTGTCTAACCTTTGTCAGTCAGGGAGGTTACCCAAATGTCTGAAACTGATAACTGGGAGCAGGGCCAACAATTCTTGGCATTTGGTATGCGGTAAGGTTTTTTGGGAACTAAGCCAAGGAAATCTTCGTAGAACTCCTAGGAAAAATCTACTGAATATGTTCTAAACAATGCAGTCACTATACTACTGAGATATGGTATGGATTAGTGTATTCACCAGACTTTATCTTGGTGCAACTCCTATATCATGTTATAAAAGTTTTATCTAATGGAAAATATTGATCTATCACTACTGTTTCAGATATAACATATAGATTGATAATGTCTTCCCCTTACTGTTTGTTTGTTTGCATTTTTCTTTAGGAAAAATTTTGAATTTAATGAAGGCAGTATTTTCCTTTTAAAATCACAAGGGCACTATTGCGTAAAACATAAACTTCTCATCCTTCTGTACAAAATAAATTCTGTACTAATATCATAGTATCACAGTAATGATGAGGCTGGAAAAGACCTTGAAGATCATCCAGTCCAACCTAAATCCAACTAAACCAAGTAAACCTAACTTCTGACATCTAGATTATGACACTCAGCACTTCATCCAGACCAACCTTGAACCCCTCCAGAGATGGTGACTTGACCACCTCCATGGGCAGCCTGTTCCAAAATCAGATCACTTTTTCAGTGAAAAACTTTTTCCTAATGTCAAGTCTAAATCTTCCCCAATGGAGATTAAGACTGTGACCTCTTGTCTCCAGTGTCCAGGGATCAAAGACCAACCCCCACCTGACTACAACCACCATTTAGGTAGTCATAGGCAGTGATAAGGTCACTCCTGAGCCTCCTTTTTTCCAGGCTAAACAGACCCAGCTCCATCAGCCTCTCCTCATAGACCTTACCTTCCAGGCTCTTTACCATTCTAGTTGCTCTTCTCTGGATTTGTTCCAGCACCTTGACATCCTTCCTAAACTGAGGGGCCCAGAATTGAACACAAGGTGTAGTCTAACCGAATATGGGGGGAGGATAACCTCCCTTACCCTACTGGCCACAGCGTTCTTGATGCAGGACATAGAATACTGAAATATTACTGTGTTTAACCCACTCATAATTGACTTGAAAAAGGGGAGTTAAGAGGGAAGTTATATAGGACTATCTTAAGGATGTCACCATGGTTACAAAATGGGCTCAACAGCAGAGACCTGGCAGTCTGTTGGCCCCTTGCCCTGTTTCCAGGGATTTTTGCTACTTCAGTCATATCAATGGATGTCACGGCTTCAGTAACTCAGGTGTAAAACAAGGCAGAATGGTCTGATGACCTCATCTGCCACTAGGAGGATACTGTTGCCTAGCCCAGGGAGAACTGGACAAAGACTATTGTGGTTTGCCAAGCCCATTGCTTGGTAGACAGTAGGGTATTTGTAATGATTACTAGTAGCATAATGCTTGACATGCCAAGGATGACACTCACTGGCAAGGTAGCAAATATCGGCAAAGCAGAGTGGATGGTCTGTCTTTACTTAACCCAGAGAGAGACGTTAAGTGTTCAATAAACAGCACCAATAGAAGTCTTTGTTCTAAAGACTTCATGTTTTCTTCCATAATATACTGTACTACAAAGACAGCTGTATCACCATCACAGAGGTACTAGCAATGCTGTGATTAGAATTTTCACAACAAAGAAAAACATGACATTTTTTATTTTTCACTGTTGCACCAAAAAAAGATAATAAGGAAAGTCTAAATTATTAAAAATTATGAGAAATGTTTATAGGAACATGAAAGCAAAAATATGAAAGTATGAAAAGTAGCATTTTTATTTTAAAACATGGGCATTTTTCTAATCAGTAGCAGAAGATGTAATGTGATATTCTGAACAGTCAAAAGTCTGACTTTTCATGAAAGAAAATTAGTCTTTCCTAAAAGATCCTTGACCTTCAGCCTACTTAACGAAAAGCTTTTGCCTTTCACCCTTGTCATCTTACCTATGCCCTTTGAGGAGATATTTTCCTTTACATAAAGTCCAGCTTCACAAATGACCTCCTCAGGGATATTCTTTGGTATGGAGAAAACAGGATGCATTATACTTGCTGTATGTCACTCATCTCCAATTCTCAAAGATAGGCTCAGCAGTGATATGGCCAGAATAGCCTGTCATTGATAAAGGGATTACTTTAGTAAGTAATTACTTTAGTAAGTAAGGGATTACCAAGTACTGAAAAAGTACTTGGCTACTTCTGTTACTGACTCAGGAGCTGCAGCAGAAGCCACCTGACTTTTTGTCAACACACACAAAAGACAGTACACCCTTCAATGCTCTCTTTCTATCCCTTAATAGACACTAATTGTCCAGGAAAAGGAACGGTTAACATGGACCAAACCCTGCACCCTCAAAGTTTTAGAGCTTTGTGAATCTGCATAAATCTAAATTCACACAAAATACACAGATTGTGAGATCAAAAATACTTTTTCCTTCTTGATTTTCCATATATCATGAGCAATCTATTAAAATACATAGAAAAAATAAAAAAGAATACTCCTTAGAAACAGCATAGAGTTTAGAAGAAATTATTTTTAAATATAATTCTGCTTTAGCCAGTATGCTATGACATTTCCCAAAGAAATTATTAATACATATGTATTTTGACTACAGTTTAATTATATCTTCCAACGTAAATTTTACTACTTACGGTAACACGCCAATTTACCCATTTGGTAAAGAGTCTCCAAAGTAAAGGAAAGAAACTTTATCTAATTAACATACTCATATGTTTTCTTTGTGGATTTTTGATATTCATTAATGTGGAATAGATGGTCCAGCTCAGTCATAATGTGAATTATGTATCTTGAAAACATTTTTAAGGATGGACTGACTGTTGATCACTCCCAACAAGCAAAAGTAAATGTAAAGACCATAATTATAAAAGAATTGACACTATTTACCCTGCTGTATGCCCATTACTAAATCAAGATGATGAGCTGTGCAGGTGTCAGGCTGCCAGGAACATAACACTGTCTCGAGTTTTCCTGGCTGTGTCCAGTGCAAGCAGGTAGATTATCTGCTTAATCATGCAGCACAGCTGCAAGATGAGGTTGCAAAGCTGCAGGCAGAAGCAGAAACGCTCAGGAGAACTGGAGAGACTAAAATAGAGGTAGACTGGTGGAGCCAGTCTGCCCAATAAGTATCCTGCACCTCTCACAGGGAGGACAGAAGCCCAAGTAGAAATGGTGAGTGGAGCTTAGTGAAGAGTCGTGGCAGAAGGTGAGCACCACCCCTGNAGTGAAGAGTCGTGGCAGAAGGTGAGCACCCCCCCTGCCTGTCTTGTCTTCTCAGTTGCCACTGAGTAACAGATATGAACCCCTACTGGAAGACATTAGGCCCAATAAGGATATAGAGGAGAGAGAACCCATACCAGAAGCCCTAGCAAAGTCACAGAAATCCAGAAAATCGTCCAAAAATATGACAGGGAATGTTCCTGTTTGGCAGGAACAGAATAGCTAGCAGAATTGCAACCCTGGACTTCAGGAGGGACAACTTTGGCCATTTCAAGCAACTGCTAGGGGAAAACCCATGGGACAGGGTACTGGCAGGTAAAGGGGCCAAAGATCTGGTCATCATTCAAAGACCACTTCTTTGAGGCACAACACAAGTGCACCCCAAAAGAAAAGAAGTCAAGGAAGGGAGCTAGAAGACCTGTATGGTTAAATGGGGAGTGACTGTTTAAACTGAAGAGGAAGAAGAAAGTCCATAGGTCATGGAAGGAGGGGGTGGCCATGTGGGGTGACTATAAGGCTCTGAGAGAATGTAGAGATGCAAGTAGGAAAGCCAAAGTCTCCTTGCAATTTGACCCTGCAAGAGAGGTCAAGGGTAACAGAAATGGCTTCTTCAAATACATTGCAGGTAAAACTAAACCTAGAGGAAATGTGGGACCCCTGCTGAATGAGGTGGGTGCCCTGAAGACAGAAGATGCAGAGAAAGCATACTGAACACTTTCTTTGCCTCTCTGTATACTTCTAGGAGCTGTCCTGTTATCAAAGCCCAGATTGCTGAGGCTCCAGACGAACTCAAGGCAAAAGAGGAGCCTGCCTTGGTTGACAAGGACTAGGTTAGGGATAAGTTGAGCAAACTAGATGAACATAAATTCATGGGCCCTAATGGTATGCAACCATGCATGCTAAGGGAGACAGTGGAAGTTATTGCTAAGCCAGTCTCTGTCACCTTTCTAAGTCATGGGGATAAGGACGGCTGCCTAGAGACTGGAGTTTAGCAAATGTCACTCCAATCTTCAGAAAGGGTAAGAAGGAGGACCCAGGTAACTATAGAGTGGTTAGACTCACCTCCATCCCAGAAAAGGTGATGGAACAATTAGTCCTGGATCCTGTCTCTAGGCACATCAGGGACAAGAAGGTTATTAGGGACAGTCAGTATGGCTTCACCAAGGGGAAGTTATGTTTGATCAACCTGATAGCCTTTTATGAGGGCATAACCTTGAGGATAGACAATGGCAGAGTAGTGGCTGTAGTCTATCAACATCAGCAAGGCATTTGACACAGTCTCATATAGCATCCTCACAGACAAACTGAGGCAGTATGGACTGNCAAACTGAGGCAGTATGGACTGGATGACTGAGTAGAGAGGTGGATTGTGAACTGGCACAGGATAGAATCCAGACAGTAGTGGTTAGTGGGATGGAGTTTAGTTGGTGCCTGTATCTAGTGGTGTCCCC
>VZRI01008426.1:8018-23512 GCA_013397515.1 Upupa epops | reverse complement strand
GGTGGATGTGGCTCTTGCTCAGCTCCACGCTGCTGCCCCTGCACGCGCTTTTCCAAGGGCCTCTTCACGCAGGCGCTGCAGCTTCAGCGCCTCCTGGGGAGCAGCTCCGAGCCGCCGAGCGCCCCCCGCCCCCCTCCTCCTCCTCCAAAGGTTCAGTGGCAGCCATGTGGCACCTCTCCTCTGCAAAATGCAGTGGATAGAGGTATCCCAGTGCCCCCTGAGTCCCATTCTTATGCAAGAGATAAAATTACATATCTTCTCAACTGCTTTCAACAGATGAGAATAGAATACAAATTTTTATATTCCATAACCCAAGACACACAGAAGGTGACACTTCTTCATTTCCCATGCCTGTCCTTCCTAAAGAGCATATATCCTTCCATTCCAACATTCTAGTCACAGAAGCCATCCCACAATTTCTCTGTAATGCCACTAAAATCACAGCCCTGCACGCATCTCCCCTTGTTTGTTCCAACTTTCATTTATTATAACTTCATTTATTCCCTGTGCTACATGATTTTCAAAGAGATGTTTAGGTTTGGCCACCAATGATGTAGACTTAATGGCCAGAGTGGTGCTCTTCAGATACCCTCCTGGAGACCTGTGATTGTTCTCCAGGCTCTGGGCATCTATTACTGGCATTGGTATCAACCGGTAGGAGTGGGATGAAGTTCCTCTCCTCTGGCTAATTAAATACCCTGTTCACCAGCTTGGCAAATCTGTGGCTGAAGATGCTTTTCCCCTTTGCTGACAAATGGACACTATCACCACTTGTAGACCAAGTTTCTCAGATCAAGTCCTATGGGCTAAACAGCTGAATACCTGGCTGTGACACCAGTAGTGTAACCAATTGATGATTAACCAGTTTTGACTGACCCTTCTGAACCCCTTCTCTGTGACCAGGAGAATTTATGAAAAAGTTGAAAAAGTGATCTGTGCTCCACAGTCCCTTACCACCACTTCCAGAGGTCTGTAAACCTTCTTGATGCTCCTCAGACTGCTCCTGGCTCTAACACTGGTGCCCATGTGAAAGAACTGCAGCAGATAAGGGTCAGTAGACTGCATGAGGCTTCTTAGTGTCCCAGTGACACCCCTGAAACAACTCCCCAATATCGACAATACATGAAAGACTGCTCCAGTTTGGTAGATGTGTGCTTTCATACCTCTCATAAGTCTACTTCTATTATCCATCACCTTTCCATTGTTGTGCAGGTTGTTTTAACCTGTCAGGCTGCCTTACTCACCTCTGCCATCTCTCCTGGTGTATTGGTCTTTTACCTTCAGTCTACAGAACAGCGAAAAGATTCTGCAAGGGCAACTCAGGCTTCAGAGGCCATCTTTCATGTTCATTTCTAAAATGAGAGAAGGAAATGCTGTGATTAGGAACAGTTTATATAGAATCACAGAATCACAGAATCACAGAATTATTGAGGTTGGAAAAGACCTCTATAGATAATCAAGACCAGCCTATGACCTAACATTACCACATCAGCTAGGTCACAGCACTAAGTGCCACAGTCAGTCTTGTCTTAAACTCCACTACTTTCCTGGGCAATCCACTCCAATATCTAACCAACCTTTCTGTGAGAAAGTGCTTCATAACATCCAACCTAAACCTCCCCTAGTGCAGCTTCAGGGCCTACACTCTCATTCTGTTGCTAGTTGCCTGGGAAAAGAGCCCAAACCTGACCCGTCTACAGTTCCCTCCAGGTAGTTATAGAGAGTGATAAGGTTCCCCTTGAGTTTCCCCTTCTCTAGGCTAAACAACCCCAGCTCCCTCAGCCCCCCCTCATCAGACTTCTCCTCAAGTCCCTTCCCCAGCCTCACTGCTCTCCTCTGGACTCGCTTCAGTAGCTCAATGTCTTTCTTGAAGCGAGAGGCCCAGAACTTGTCCTATAATAAGTCATATACACACACTCCAAAATTGTCCTGTTTTGTATGAACAGTAAATGAAGTCTGGACATTTAGTTCACCTACAGAATCATCGAATGTTTTTTCATTGGAAGTGACCTTCAAAGACATGTTGAGTCCAACCCCCCCAGTAGTGAGCACAGACATAATTTACTAAAGAGAGTTACTCAGAGCCCCATCCAATACTTCCAGGGATTTGGCCTCTACCACCAATCTGGGCAACTTCTTTCAGTGTCTCTCCACTCTCAATGTAAAAGATATCTTTATTATATCTAGTCTAAATCTCATCTCTTTTAGAATAAAACAATTCCTCTTTGTCCTGAATTAGGGAAGGTTAATTCACCTTAAATTACTTAGAAGCAAAGCAGAAGCAGTGCAAATCAAGAATTGTGAATCATTCAGAAAATAAACACAAGGATTTGCTACATATTGTCTCTATTTGAATGGAGATAACCTCATGTCATTTGAACAGAAAATACCTGAACTAGCATTTTCACAAGCTCCTATTGCATAATGTATCCTGAATCAAATAGAAAATGTCAATATGTTTTCTCTCTCAATTAACTTTAGAAGGCAATTAGAGGGCTACTTTACACTAGATAGATCACTTTTTGAAAGCTAGAAGTACAAGAGATTAATTCTACCCTATATGTTTGCTCTGTGGATTTCTTTTTTTCAGAAAATCAGGCTTGTGCTGTCACCCAGTGTGTGGTCTGGCTGGATCTATACCGTTGACTGGCACTTTAGGAATGTGTGGACAATGCATTGTTCAAAAGGCCCTGGTTTCTCTGCAGATGCAAGTGACAGTATCATTAGAATAGTTCCATTTCTGCATATTGTCTTTGTCCTGACAGCTCAGCATAGAACTGGGGATCAGAGTCACCTCTAATATCTTCAGAAAGAGCATAAGAAGTTCTGCTCAGCAAGATCAGTTCTTACCTGTACCCTTCCTTACACTGAGCTGTGGATACTGCATTTTCACGTTTGCAGCCATAAGTTGTTTATTGGTTCCATGAGAGGAAAAAAAGGTTTTTATTTTGGAGGGATTTCAAATAGTGAAATGTTGATATCTGAGCACAAAAAATGTCTTTTATCTGTTCTGCATGATCTAACTTCATTGTAACCACTATCTTAATCTCCACAAGCATGCTTGTTAAATGCCTGAGGCAGCCCAGAAATTATTAAGCACTTGAAATCAAGTGTTTTGTTGACATCCACCATAGATCATACATAGAATCATAGAATCACAGAATCATTCAGGTTGGAAAAGATCCTTGCAACCTTCAAGTCCAACCATCAACCATATTCTACAAAGTGCAACTCTAAACGTTATCCCCTAACACCACACGTAAATGACCTTTAAACACACCCAGGGATGGAGGCTCAACCCCCTTGTGAACAGCAAGAGTTGTTCACAACATTGCATTGATCTGTCATTAAGTAGTCTTGAACATCTTTCATGTATAATTCCTGGAACTACTATTAATTTTGTCTTCTCTGTGTAGATATTAGGTAATATTGGTTAGCAACAATTTTATAGTATATCAGTTGTGGAAAACTCATACGCTGTATTCCAAATGTATTATTAGCTGTTCATCAGTTTCAGAGAGGAAAGTCACTCATTTATACTTTGACTATAGTGAATGCCAGTATTTATCAGAAGATGTTTCAAAACTTATACTAGGAATAGTATAGCATAGAATACTACTAGGATGTTTTGTGCTATGATAGGAGAATATTTGTAGTGCATCAGTTATGACCCCAACTGAATCAAATTAGTAGAATAATGGTAAACTTTTATTCAGTAGGGGAGATAGCGTACAGGCAGGAGAATAAGAAGTTTAGCTTAGTAACAACAAATTAAATAAATCTACTTCCCCCAGAAACTTATTTTTGAATAGCCTGTTCATTTTAGGAAGCTGGTTGCAATGTTCCCAAGCTGAATCAGACCACTTATGATTTCTACTGAATCCAGACAAAAGCAATTTTTTACAGTTTATCATCACACTATTGATTCCATCGCATTTTTTATGATACAAGATTGATGTGAGTGTTGGAAACTGCTAAAGGGAGTTCAAGATTATGTTGCATTCCACAAAGTGGTTTCCAATATACAGTGAAAACTAACACTTTATATTTAGTGAATTAAAAACTTACCTTGTCCTATAAAGAGAGAAGTATTACAAATATATGCAGATTTAGTCATCTCCTTTGATTAAGGATTGATAAAATAAATGACATGGCACAGACATCAGGAACAAAAAAACCCAACAAAACCTGAAGGAAATAGAAAAAAAATTAAAATGATGAGCACAGTAGTTCATACACTTTTTAGTATTAAATGCAGATGAATATCAAACAGTTCTATAGAAACCTTATCTCTGATAGACATGGTTTTCCACTTTTTAGTTACATAAAAATGCTTAAAAGACATTAAGTATTGTTTTCAACCATTACTCATATCTTTCAACTTTATCTGCAGTAATTGTAGCTATAAATGTCACCATATCACTTTAAAAAAATCTGTCAGAGACTATTGCACACACACTTCTAATACTGTATTTTTAATTATCATATTGCATAGGTATTGATTAAATTCATTTATCCTTAAGATGCAGCTTTCTGTATTTTTTTACTGTATTAATATAAGAGTATCCTGTACTGTCTTTAACTCCCTAAAATTTATCAGAGTTATTCTAAAATTGTTCTGAACAGCAATCATTCAAAAGAAAACAAATAAATGAAAGAAAACAAGTACCATAACAAACGCACCAACATAAATAGTCAAGATTTTTGTTAGGTAACAACTAGTACAAAAAATAAGTGTATGAAAATATTTCCATGGAAATAAAACTTAAAATTATTTAATGATGAAACTGATAACATTTCTTAAAATGTTTAATTGTTCCCCAGACCCACAGTTATGAAGATGGCTTCCATCAGTGAAACTAGCTTCCCAGCTATGGCCCTGCTGTTCCCAAATTCCTTAGTGTTTGCTTTGTGAGTAATAATGGAGGTGATTCTTTGTTCTTTTCAGCATTCTTATTTTTAAAGTATGTATTGCAAATAGTTTGCTCCATATTCATCCTGTGTATTTTTCAACACTTAGCTAAGGTCCCAAAGGTGCAATCCAATTGCATATGGTTGATGGAGAAAGATAACCATTTCAGGAGAAATGTTCATGGTAAGCTGTCCATAGGAACAATCTGAACTGACTGCACCCCTAAACCGGTCATTTCAGAGACAACACAGAGTGCTAAATTCAACATAGAAGCAATGTTCTCGGGAAGATAGGGTATGAAGCTCAAAGTAATGTTCTGCTCGCAACATTATCTCCTCAGTATTTGGAGAATGGGGACCTGTATTTTAAAATTCTTTGGAATATCTTTTTTTTTTTTTAAATAAGACTATACATAAGAAACAATTATAATTAGAGTAAATGTTATTTTTAAATGTTATATTTTAAATTTTCAAATGTTTTTGAACCCTAGCAAGTCATTTTCTTGCTTCTAAGCAGAAATACTTAGTGCATTAAAGTTATAGGATCTTCTTTCAGAAAGTTTTTAAGGATTACAACAATGCAATAAGTGATGAACACAAAACATTGTGCAAAAGGTCTCACTCATCTTCTGGCTCCAAGATCAAATCTCTCTCAACAGAAAAATAATGAATCAGAAGGGTTTTTTGTCCACACCTCCTCTCAGAAGACAGAATATGTGTGGTGCCTTTAAACTCTACAATGCTGATGGAGTGACAGATCTTGAAAGCCCATCTGCCCTAGTATTTCAGCTTCTGACACTTTTGTTTTGTGGGAGTCTCTTCATAAATTTTTATTTGCTGATGCTTTTCATCATAACCATTGAAAAGTATAAGTGCACAATCGTTTACTGTTAAAAAAGCCTGATCTAAATCTAACTGAAGTCAATGGGATCTCTTATTCCTTTGACATCAATGGGATGGATCAGATCCATACAATGCAATTTAGTACAGCTGTTAAACTTGTGTTAAAGTTCCATGGAATACAGAGAGCCTTTAGGGATAGTCCCAACAAATGACCTCAATACCAAGCTGTTATCAGAAGAGAGTTTTTTTGGTGGTGGTGTGCTGGGAAGGAGGAAGGCAAGAAGTATAGAATTGAAGTTGATTTAGAATCATAAAAATTTACATGACAAACTAGTGACTTTCTTACAAAGCCCCCTAAAAATGAGATTATCAGAGACACAGGTGGAGATGGGCCAGTAGGAAAGTTTCTATATTGCGGACACATTTTTCCCTTTCTTTTAAGAAGACATACAGTGAATTATCCTTGAAACTGATGGTTTATTTTCTGTATCAGTTTAACATGCCCAGAGATGCTACAGTGCTGACAGTTACAAGCTGTCAGTCTCAGTAAACCTTTGGGACTGGGTCTTACAGAATACTAGGCCTTGGATGCTCATTGGCACAGTACAGCCCTTCATGCCTGAGCATTTTGCAAACAGCACTTACCTGGCTTTGAATCAAAACCTTTGGAAAAAAAATCATAAATTGCACGGTAGGTCTTGGGGCCAAATCCATAGATCTCCAACAGTCATGCTAGAGTGTCAGGGTGGAAACTGGACATGGTCAGTCCTTGGACAGAGATGAATAGCCACTCTGACTATCCAACACATGAGAAGTAGATGTTCATAGGGGTTTTCCAACAGGAAACACTGATGTTCAATTGTATCTTTCTACTACATCACCAGCTGCTGAAGAAAATTTCCAACCTCTTCTGGAACATCTACATACTGCAGAACCTCTTCCTTGTATTTATTTGTTATTCCAACGGTCACTTCATTTATTCACTTGAAGAATTTAAGTTCTTTGGGCTTTTGACTTTGTTCTGTCACAGCTTGGGTTTATTATGTTGAGTGATTTCATTTATACAAAAGGGTATGTGCAAAGGGCAATTGCTGCCCTTTAGGGATCTTAGACATGGCTGCACCAGGCAGAAAAATGAAATGTTGAAACACACATCAAAGCATTGTTGTTTTGAAGTGTCTAATAAACTGGTGTTTATGAAAGGTAAAAAAAAGGAAATATACTTCTGTCTCTTTCCCTTAGTATTTTAATTAAAGAAATCTCAACCTGTCCTTGGAAATCCCAAGCAGGGGGAAAAAAAAAAAATCAACATTTTCTACAGATAACTTTAAAGTAGACTGGGGGGGGGGGGGGAGCACTAACCTTTTATGAAATCATTAAAAAAACCCACTAAAAAATGTGTGATCAATAACAAAATGGATCTTCTGCAAGTCTCACATCTCTTCTGCCTCTCAGACAAAGGCATATTAACAAGCAAAATAACACAGACCAAAATACTCAGACTGTATTTACCTTCTACTTACACAGTGGAAAAGTAATGCAAAGGGTTTGCCTCCAGGTTGGTTACTTCTATGGAAAACCTGAAATTGGAATGCAATATTTTTACCACAAGTGCTGCCTCTCATTTTTATTGTTTTGAGTTGGTTTGGTTTGTTTTTTCTTTTGGGGGAGAGGTTGCTTTTTTGCCCCCAGATCATCAGGTCTTAAATTCAATGTAAGGAAGGAGACAATCCAGACACAGTAAAAGACTGTTCTTGGGAAAGACTGAGTCACTGGAAGTTGGAAACCTAATGCCTATTAAAGGGAAAAAACCTCTTTAGACAGTTTATTTATTTGTTCCAAGAAAAGCTATCAAGACTGACCAGCTCTTCATCTTTTGCTAAAATATTTATAGAAGTCTGATCTTGAGAGTTCATAGATTCATAGATTCATGGAATAGTTCAGGTTAGAAGGGAACTTAAAGATCATCTAGTTCCAACCCTCCTGCCATGGACAGGGACACCCTCCACTAGACCACGTTACAGCCAGGTTGCTCAAGGCACCATCCAATCTGGCATTGAACATTTCCAGGGAGGGGGCATCCAGGGCCTCTCTGGGCAACCTGATCCAGTGTCTCACCACCCTCATCATGAAGAACTTCCTTCTGACTTCCAGTCTAAACCTTCTCTCTTCCAGCTTGAAACCATTACCCCTACTCCTACCACTACAAGCCCTTCTAAACAGCTCCTCCCCAGCTCTCCTGTAGGTACTGGAGGGCCACTATAAGATCTCCCTGGAGTCTCCTCCAGGCTCAACAGCCCCAACTCTCTCAGCCTGCCCCAAACTGGATTGGTGTACCCACCCCCCCAGTTTTCTTCATGGCCCTCCTCTGGACAGGTTCCACCAATTCAATATCTCTCCTGTGTTGGAAGCTCCAGAATACTCCAAATGGGGTCTCACAACAGCAGAATAGAGAGGGAGGATCACCTCCTTCAAGCTACTGGTCACACTTCTCTTGATGCAGTCCAGGATGTGGTTGGCTTTCTGGGCCACAGGTGAACATTGCTGGCTCATGTTGAATTTCTCATCCACCAACACTCCCAAGTCCTTCTCCTCAAGGCTGCAGTTATGCTCGTCTGATAATTTTGGGGGAATATTCCTTAAGCAACTTATGGCCTGAATATCTTTTTTTTTTTGCCCCTAGCTACCTATAGGAATCTATATTGATGAATCAATATGAATGTTACATTTGCTTTCAAGAGTCTAATAATCCAAATGCAGACTAGGAACTTTAATATCTTTCACCAGCTTTGTCACAGTTTGAACGTGTGCTTTCTCCCAGGACTTTCCAAATGGAATGTATACCACATAAGCAGCCTGAAAATAATGGAGAACTTTTCTTCCAGACCTTTGTAAAGGCAGCTGATGGGAAGGAAAATGCAAGGCTAAAATATTCAGAGGACCAGGAAGCATCTTGACACAGTTTTTTCTATTCTTAAAAGTAATAAATATTCATTAACCATTAGTAAAATGCCTTCATAGTCTAGGAGGCTTTTTTCTTTTCTTGCAAAGCTACAGTGAAAGGTCTGAGAATGTAATTTGGCATATTAATATTCTTTATTTGTAGCAATCAAGGCCAAGTAATCAACCCCACCCTCACTGTGCTCTAGCAAATGACCTCTGTTTCACTGTCACTGCAAAATGTATCCAGAGTTGAGAGGAAATGACCTAGTACAAGCTTTGGAGTAAGTACATATAGGAACTGCTGCAAATCCATGCCTTATTTGCCAACACAACACAGCATTGATAATAAAATGTAAAACTTTGTGCTATAGAATATATCTAAGGTAACCTGTCACCTCATTTCCTTTAATTCTGTAGAGGGGTGAGAACCACACTTTCCCCAAATAGAAGTGTGTCTATGCTCAAAGCATAGGAGCTCAGATTCATGAACATTCACTTTGTCTGAAGAGTTTTTCACCTTTAGTTAGTGCAAATTAGGCCAAGCAGTGATTTAACCTGTATTCCCTAGAGATTAGATCACGTCCTGAAACTTTCCATTGTCATGCTTTCCTTTCCTTCATGACATTCTTAATTTTCTCATTTCTTCTCCCCCTTTTCCTCCTCAACAACAAAAAAGCCTTGTGGTAATTAAGTGATTTCTTTGCATTTTCTGGTTGCTGTTATTGCTGAGAAACTGAGTAAATGCTGGGGAGGTACATGGACTTCTGGCTGAGTCAGGAAACCAGATTTCAATGGACAAGATTCAGTTCCTGGATAAACTGAAAATCATTGCTCATTAATTGTTCCTCTCTGTAAAATAAAAATAGGAGTCCCACTTTCCTCCCAAATGTTTATTTATTGATTCATTATGAGATGAGTTATTTTTGTGTTGTGGACACATTATATTACTTGGCTATCAGGAAAACTAAAGCTCCCAGTGAAGAAAACCAAGTGAGGAAGATTATAGTCTTCATCCTTGTGATACATTTGGATTAGATTATCTATGGTGCTGAGTATTGGATAATTCTGATCTTGTTGATGTGTAAAGTAAAACTGAATTAAAACTAATATTACGTACATTGGAAAGTTTCATGCAAGTAGAATGTGGAAAGAAATGGTTCCAGAAAGCTAAACTAAGGAGGGATTCAGCTCCCCAAACATGGGGGTTTGATGCCATTTAAATTGTGCTGAGATGATCCATTTCCTAAGAATCCTGTGTAGTTCAGCTCAGTTAAAACTAAATGCACAGTGACATGTCAGCTGAACGTTTATGTTTTTAAGCTGTTTTATTGGGTTGATCTGCTCCAAGAGCGATACAAGCATACACAGCTCGTCAACATTCAGAGAGTAAAGCATAGACATATTTATACTCCTTAATTTGGATATTAATCCCATAATAAATTTTTGAATAGTCATATTCTGACATATTATAAGTATGTATGGCTTAAAATGGTTCTTGTAAACGAAGGAGCTTGCCAGTAAGTTTGGCTCCAATATTTCCCAACCCTTGCAGTGACCCAAACAAAACTCTAAGCATCAATGGCATCTGAAGCCAGGTGGGTTTCCAATAGCTTTAGGCTTTCAAGTGCCACGCTGCTCCACTAATTGCTTAAACAGCTGTACTTTTATATCATCTATCCTTTTTGACAAGGTAATCTATTTGTACTCGGAGTTTTATACAAAGAAACTAAGAAAATAACAACAAACTTTAATTTCAGAGAGGAGCAGACAGGTGCAGAAACAGTAGACAATAGCAAATAAACAAGACTCCCTTTTACCATATTGGAATGATAAAGAGCAGCAGCAGCTGCTGACACTGATCCTGGCATAGGAAGCAAGGTTATTTTATCCTGCTGAATTATTCATAGTTACTCTTGTGGAGTTATGTTGGAGATTACATGAAAGTTAGATAAGAACAGTAGAAGAAACAAAAAAATGGATAGAACTGATATAGAAAATTTGATGGAGAAAAATTATTAAACTTTCTTTTGATAAGTAGTCTTAGATAAGACTATGAGATGATCTTTGACTTAGATAAGACTATGAGATGAACTTTGACTAATGAGACTGTGGAAGGTAGGAATGAAGTTAAAGAAAATTCCTGACACGTGGGCTCCTGCACTGCCCTACAGCTGACGTTGTGCAACATCACATTCAGGAATCCTTGTGAGGAAGGCCATTGCTATGAACACTAATTAAACATGGTTTACAGCAAAAATAAATTATACAGCTTAAAGAAATCTCACTGCCTCTGGATCTTTCATATTGTTGTACAGGTATAGTGCTTAAGGACATGGTTTAGTAGTGGGCTTCATAGAGTTAGTTTAATGGTTGAACACAATAATCTTAAAGGTCTTTTCCAACCTAAATTATTCTATGATTTTATGATTACCTACTGCACTTGATGCATTGTTGAATTCTTAAACTTTCTAGGCCACATAGCATGACCAAATTCCACCTTACTACAATGTGTTTCCAACGTAACAGAGCAAATAAGTTTGTCCATAATTGTAAACTCTTAGAATTTTTGTCTTTCTTGCATTAAACTGTGTATGACTTTTATTACTATTTGCAGTATTTTAGAGAACCAGTAACAATCCTAATATAATCCTTATCAAAATAATACTAATTTTAAAAATGTAAAAGATGGGCCAGGTAGATTCTGTGCTTGATCCTTAAAGCTTGCACTGTTGACTCTTTTACAGATCATTTGTGTATTATGTCAGAATCTTAAAGAGACTCTTGTACACCTAATACAATTGCTTGTTGGCTTTGGAGGTAGGGGTCATTTTCGGCTGGGAAGAGCGCTTTGTAGTTTGGGGGATTATAATTTTTTTTGCATTTTACTGTCTTGACTCATTGCAATGTGTAAGAGACAATGAACAGCACAAGTTCAACAGTGAGAGTCTGTACAGATTGCAATTGGACAGTAAAGTACTCATGCCTCAAATTGACTAGATTAAGGGCTCAATTTCCATTTTAACAGAGAATATGGAGTATTTATTTGTGGAAATACCCTTTGGCTTATCAAAAAGAAGGTTAACAGGTGGCTTGATCTGAGAGTACATGAAGAGTGGCTACAAGAGAGCTCTTTAATCAAGTGGTCAGACACAAGCCAAGATCCAACAGTTAGAAATCAGAGATCAAATTAAATAGGAAGTAAAAGCAGATTTTTACTCTGGAAGGTGATTAGCTGTTATTTGCTCTTGGTTATTAGATTACAGAAAGAAGTGGTTGATCACAGGAATAAAAGATAGCTGAAGCTGGAAAGAGTCTCTGGAGATCATCTGGTCCAAAATCTCTGCTCAAAGAAGAGACATTTACAGCAGGTTGTTCAGGGCTGTGTCCAGCTGGGATATGAATGCCTCCAAGGACAGTGATTGTATGACATCTGTGAGCAATCTGTTTAATATTTAGTCATCCAAACAGTAAAAATATTTTTTTATTCCTTTAAATGTAATTTCCTGCATTTGGATTTGTGCCCTTTGCCCTTTGTCCTGTCACTGGGCATCACTTCTGTCTTCTATACTCCCACAGTAGTTTCTATACACTGGTGAATGTCCTACAAGCCTTCTTTATCCAGGTTAAACAAGTGTGGCCCTCTCAGTCTCCCTTATATCGAACACTTCAAATTTTCTCATCAAGAATGAAGGTCTTTGCACTAGTCTTTCCTTAGCATTAGAATGTGATCCAGTTCCACCACAAATTATCAAACAAGTTATATTTGTCTTGTTAGAAAGTCAGATAACTAGAAAAACATGTTTTGACAATAAATTTTTTAGAACATCTTTGACTTTCAAAAAGAACAGCTTTCATTGAAGACACTGACAAATTTTCTTTCTGCCTCAAATAACTGCAATTTTCAGTCACAGGAATAGAATTATAAAACATGATTAATTTTCTGAAAAAGCAAAACATTTTCTTGGACCAAATCCTTAATGACTGCTGTACCTACAATATCTTCCTGGTCTATACCCACTTGAGGATCTTGTTATAAACACTTCTTTCCTCCCTGTGGACACTGGCAATTTGGATTTTGTGGATCACCAAAGAGGCAATGACATGGCAGGAAATCCTAGACAATTACTGCCTTTACCTCCCATTAGTAACATGGCTGCAGCAGGGCTTGAGATGATTCACCAAATGGTTTTCGAAGTATGAATATATTTTTGACATAACTTATTTGTTTGCTTGAATAGGCAATCACTGTAGGATCTGTCACTATGTGTGGTACAAAGTTGATGCCATTATATTTCTGATCTTCTTGGGGAAATTTGGTTTGTTTTCTTAAACCTTTCATTGGAAACCACACTCTACATTCTATCACTAGTTGCCTGGGAGAAAAGCCCATGTGTTGACAGCTTCCCTTCAGGTAGTTATAGAGAATGATAAGGTTCCCCTGAGTCTCTTAGTGTTGGATAATCCAGATAGTCAACAAACTTAAACAGGATTGTCCCCAACACTGAGCTCTAGAGAATACCATTTGCATCTGGCCACCAACTGTGTTTGAGTTCACTTACCACCACTCTTTGGGTTTATTGTTCTCTGGATCCTCCTCTGGCCCTTCTTGTAGATGGGTGTCTGATTTGCTAACCTATGTGTCATTCTCAGGCTGCCTCCAGCCTTGTGCTGGTATTCAGCTTGTATTATTTCTTCCTTTTCTTTTGAGTTTTCTCCATATAAATGGGACTTGAGAATCTCCGCCTTTAAACTCTTAGAAATTAACACTTTCCGAAATAAATTACACCATCCACTAGCTAGATAAAAACATAGTCTGATCTAAGAAAGTCATTTATTGATCTTTCTTTTGTTAAAGTAGATTTCAGGGTGCAAAATACTAAGTCAGTTAAATCAATACCCTTTTCACTATCAAGTTTTGCCTTCAAGATTATAAGGTTATTCTGAAGAGTGGAGTTTAATTTCAAGACATGTCCCTCACAGACATTGCCTCAGTTAAGGCTACAGGATGCATATTGGGCAAATGTGGAGGGTGATTCTGACTAACAATGATGTGTGGATCTTTCACAACCAATTCATTAAGATCTCAGTGACACATGAATGTAGGGTGAGGCATATTGCTGAAAGCTGAAACTGCTTTTCAGTACTAAACAATTTTAAATCTCATCTTAAAGAATATATTTTTTAAAGTTTATTTAATATTTTTCTCTCTGAGTTCTCAACTGGTATATATATATAGGCACGGTTTTACCAAATTTAGTATGGCCTTATTGGTAATCTGGTCCACTCTTTCTATTGCAAGAGAATATTTCTAAACACGTCTATATGTAAACTGTTAGCTAGGTGTTAATTTATACAAGATTGCATTGTGAAGTCTTACTTCACAGGAATCTAAACAAAATTTCTTAGAAAATCTTATATGAAAGCATTAGTTTTGCTGTGCTAAGGGACTGCCAGGTATCAGCTGTGACTCATATCTTACAGTGATAGGAATGATTGTAAAATGTGAAGTAATTATGCAGTATACAATTCTATATGATTTTTTGCAGCCTCCCGCAATTCATATACAGTAATTATGCAGAAAAACAGTTTGACTAGAGAGAAGAGAATCAGCAAGTAAGTTGTTGCAGAGATTTATTTTTTTCCCCATTAAATTATCCTACTTTACCTGGAAGAATTAAGAAGAGCAATCTAATCACCCTTTCTATTTTATTCTTTCTTATTTGTGATTTAAAAATTCTCTGCTCTTTCTGGTTTGTTTTTTTTCTCCCGTTTCCCACAAGGAAAGTTTAATGAGGCATATTTGCTTGTTTCCATGGTATTTCAAAGAAAGATTACTAGCTGAAAGCAAAATATATATATATATATAAAAAAAATAAAGCAGGAAATAAACAACTGTTCTTTGCAAACAGCTATAAACCTTACTTGCAGAATTAATTATATAGAAATATTTTTCTAGACTTGTAATAAGTGAACCCATGTCAGTCATTTTTTACTTTGATATGAGATCTGATGTTTTTCAGAAAAAAATGTATTTCTTACTGTTCTTCTCTGTTCTTTGGTCAGGAAGACAAACACATGTATGGATCTAAAGAGCCATTAAAACATTCTTCGCTGTTGCAATATCTTAAAACTAAGTGATAAAGAGCATTCAGCCTGTGTTATTCATGCAGTACAGCACTGTATTATGCACTGCTTGTGAAACCTGAATTTAAGTCTGTGAATAAAACCTGGCCTAGAAAGGAAAGAGAATCCTTATGCATGTCCCAAATAGGGCCAAGTCCATAAATCGTTGTGCACCCACGAATTCCATGTGTCTGATACAACACTGCATAGATGTAAACAGGAATTGCAGGTACCATCAAATCCAAGCGTTATTAAAATCAGAGGCAGAAGTTCATGAGCTTAGGGGGATCATGCATTTCTCCTTTTGTTCATGGTTAGAAAGGAATTACCTTATATTTTACTGTTAATTATTTAACTTATTTTTAAAGCACCTGAGAGTTCAGGGGAGGAATAGGATCTTGCCCTGCTTTCCCTTCAAATCAAGTTGGAGCTACTATAGCGTCTCCAGAGATTTGTTAATACAATGTGCTTTCTTAGGAGAGGGGGAAAAAAAAGCTGTCTCTTCAATGGAATTTTTTTTCTTTGCAATCCTGGGAATAGTATTTTCCAANTCTTTCTGGTTTGTTTTTTTTCTCCCGTTTCCCACAAGGAAAGTTTAATGAGGCATATTTGCTTGTTTCCATGGTATTTCAAAGAAAGATTACTAGCTGAAAGCAAAATATATATATATATAT
>VZRI01008425.1:36938-60777 GCA_013397515.1 Upupa epops | reverse complement strand
TGGACTGGATGATCTTTTGAGGTCTCTTCCAATCCCTAAGGGTTCTATGAAAAATGTGACCAGTGTGTTGTTCGCCCTCCTGCTTTCTTAACCACATGAGAACCAGTTAAATAATCCCCCTCTTTTCCCTTTCTTCATGACTGATGTGCAAAATAGAAGGTTATTGGGAAGAGGGTAGCCTTTCTTTTTGCCTTATAGACCCCTGAAATATTGAGCTGCCTTTTAATTCAATTTACAACTCACCAAATTGACAGCGGTGCAACATCAGAAAGGCTTCCTAGCAGCACTTTTATGGGGATGAGTAGTAAATTGACTGCTCGTAAAATATTAAAAGCAAAACTGTGGTTAAAAGTTGAGTTAACAGCCTATTGACAAGGATGCTGCTTCACACTCCTAAAAGCTCCTGGTCGGCGCCTGGGTTGTCAGGACTCGTTTTTAGGGGAAATGTTGATGTTTGGAGATCCCAAAAGATGTCTGGTTATCAACGTAACTATTGTCCTTATCCCAGCATCCATAATAGCAGGAACCCCATGGATATGATCTTTCGAGGTCCCTTCCAATCCCTAGTAATTCTGTGACTCAATGATTTAATGATTCTATGACTCCATGATTCTATGACTCTATGACTTTATGATTCTGTGTCTCTATGATTCTATGACTCTATGACTCTGTGATTCCATGATTCTATGATATTGGGATTCAGCTCCTACACAGTGGGGCTCCCAGTGCCACTGGTGATCTGGGCCACCAGCTTTTCCTGATGTCTGGGTAGAGGAGTGAAGGTTAGGTCCATCAGATAGTATCGTCCTATAGCAACTGTAGGCTGCTAGTGAACAGAGCAGATTCAAGACTGAAGGTTGGACTAGATCATAGAATCCTTAGGGATCGGAAGAGACCTTGAAAGATCAGCCAGTCCACAGTCCCCCTGCCATAGCAGGATCACCCAGACCACCCAGATGCTCAAGATCATGTGTTCCTGTCTAGGTGATCTTGAAGATCTAGGTGGTCTAGGTGTCCTGCTGTNTTGGGTGGTCGAGGTTCCCTGCTGGGGCAGGGGGATTGGACTGGATGAGTTTTCAAGGTCCCTTCCAATCCCTAAGGATTCCATGATCGCTTCCAAGCACAGACATTCCATGAAGATGAAATCTCTGAACTCCTATCTGATTTCCCTTTGGGTTTTGCCTTGTTGGGACAGTTTCTATTGCCCTAAACTTAAGGATAACTGCTTTTCCCTACCTTTCTTTATTCTTCCAGAGGATGTGAGAATCTTGGGGGAGTTTTTTCTCCTTCAATTATTATTTTTAAAGAGCGCTGTGCATCAGCTTTCCTTTGGTTCGTTTGGGGAACAAAGCGTGGCTGACCTAAATAAGGGGGATACCCCCCCCATCTTTGATCTTGCAGAGATTGAACTGTTAGCAGAAATTAATAACTGAGAAATGAACACGAGTGGCAGCCCTCCAGAGAGCAAAACACCGCTTCCAATCAAAAGAACCTTCAACGCACAAGTAGCCAACTTTCCCACAAAGCTCTTCTGCTTTTAAACAAAATGATTAGAATTCTTATTAAAAAAAGCAGGGGGAAGGGAGGAGATGAATGACCGCGCTTGGCCAAGATTGTTAGAAATGAGATCTCTATTGTGTCCCGTGCTGCTCCCCTCATTTTTTGTGCGAGGAGGAAAAATTTGAAGTGGGTCAGCCCTTCCTTGCCGATGCTCCCGGTGAATAGTCTCACCCTGCTGAAAGCCCTGAAACGGAGGGCCGTCGGGCTTTGAAGGCAGCGAGCGACGGCAGCTGACGCCGAGAAGTCATTATCTGTCACTCAGCAAAGTTTCTGAGAGCAGCCTGTCTTACGGCTGCCAGGGCACTTGGGCGAAGGCGATGGGGAAAATAGAAGCTTTAGATAGGAAGCCTGAAATACGTGGCCTAATTTTTTCCAGGATTGGCAAGTGCTCAGCATTTAGGGGATTGACTGTTTGCTCAGCACTTTGGGGAGTTAAGTTGCTTAGTGCAATCCTAAATGCTAACTTAGGAACTCACATTTCTGCTCATTGTATGGAAATATTATCTCTCTTCTATTTTTTGAACTGCTTATCGTTCCTCCTCCTGTAAATAAGGGCAATGTGGGGGTTTTGCTTGCTTCTCTCTCTTCCTTATTGAAAATCTGGGCTTTTCAGAGTTTTCTCATTTGTCACTGCTTTTTACACTCATAGCATCACAGGCTGGGATAGCCAGTGGGTCCTTGCTGAGGTTCTTCAATAGAATCATAGACTCATCCTAGCTGGAAAGGACCTCCAGGATCATCAAGTCCAGCCCTCATCCTGTATGGGTGGCTCCTGCCCAGCTTTTTGTCCACCAGCACCCCCCAAGAAGCCCATTAGCAGAGGAAATGCCCCTGGTTAGTGTAGTTAAGCCAGAAAAAAAGCAAGGACTGGCTAATCTTTGATAAGTTTGGAAGCCACACAGCCACTGTCTTCTTCACATCTCTCTCTTGTAGCCGTTAGACTGATGGAACTCTTCAAGGAGCTCTGCTTGTTATTAATCCTCTAGGAAACAATGTGTTTGAATGGAATTGCTATGGGAAGGGATGCGAGGCATCGCCTTGGAGTTTGGGGGATTGATCCGACACTGGATTTGCAAGATCAAAAGAGATTCTTCATCGTTACTGTTGGAAAAGAAAAGAGCTAAAGGAAATGTTGTCTCAAGGTCTGTGATATCATTTGGAGATGATAACATAGCATCAGAGAGTCATCCTGGCTGGGAAGGGCCCTCAGGATCATTGAGTCCAGCCCTCACCCCAGCATCTCCCCAACCCGCAGACCATGGCCTCAAGGGCTCTGGCTACTCAGTTTTTAAACCCCTCCAGGGATGGGGACTCCATCCCCTCCCTGGGCAGCCTGGTCCAGTGCCCAACCGCTCTCCCAGCAAAGAGCTTCTTCCTCAGATCCAATCTAACCCTCCCCTGATGCAGCTTGAGGCCATTTCCCCTCATCCTATCATTAGTAATTTGTGAGGAGAGCGCAGCAGCAGCCTCGCTGCAACCTCCTGTTAGGTCAATACGATTGAAACAATCACATGGGTAATATTTAATCTTAATTAAGCATTATTCATGAATTAAGAGGCTCACAGATCTTATTTCCTGCGACGCGTGCTGCAAACACCCCTTAGTATTTATTATTGCTGTAGTGAAAAGGTGGGCGCTCACTTGTGTTTGCAGCTCCAACTGACAGGATTTGTGGGTGACCTCGGACTCCTTCAGCGATGAGTTGACCTCAATTTCCATTTATTGACGGCGTGGCTGGCAGGTTCCCCCTCCTTAAGGCCTCGTCGTGTGAAATGGGAGATTAAATTAAAGAAAGCATAAAAATTACTGCTGCTTCCTGTAGCCAGTCCCTGCTTCAGCCCAAAACTGAAGGGGTATTTTCCATTAGAGCATGGCTTATCCATGAGAAATTCCTCTCCTAGCCCCATGCTCATAGAATCATCAGGGATAGGAAAGGACCTGGAAGGACCATCCAGTCCAATCCCCCTGCCACAGCAGGATCACCCAGACCAAGTCCAGGTGGGTTTGAAACATCTCCAGAGGAGGAGACTCCACAAACCCCCCAGGCAGCCCTCTCCAGTGCCCCATCTCCTTCCTTCCATTCTCCTGCTCAAGTTCATACCTTGAATTTCTCCTGTATTTGTAGTTTCTTCTCTTTCATTCCTGAATCTAAACCAGAGAGGATGTGTGAGGGCTGGACACGACAACCACAAGCCTGGCTGTGCTGGGCTTTACATCCTTATTTTCTACGTGCAAAGGCAATTACAGCACAGCCTCTACACTCAGGAATAGATCGGAGAGGTAGATTCCCTTTACTCCTCGAGAAAGTCTATAAATCTGCTTTACTAAGTGAAGCTGCTCCAGGCTCATTGAAAGGGAGCTGGGTTCATGGATAGTTGTTACGACGTAGAGGAGGAGAAATGGAGTCTGACCCTTCAGGTAAAACACCCGGAGGGCTTTGTGCTGCTTCATAGCGATGGGAAGGGTTAGATTGGATCTGAGGAAGAAGCTCATTCCTGACAGAGTGGTTGGGCACTGGACCAGGCTGCCCAGGGAGGGGTGGAGTCCCCAGCACTTGAGGCTGAGGTAGATNCCGAGTAGCTACAGCACTTGAGGCTGTGATGGAGTGGTTAGGGTGATGTTGGGATGAGAGTTGGACTAGATGATCCTGGAGGTCCTTCCCATCCAGGATGACTCTATGATTCTATAGCTGGGCTCCAGAGCATCTCACTGGTGCTGCACCTGTCTGTGCTCCGTGAAAGCAGCAGTAGGTTCTCTGTGTTCCTGTCAGCTGCAGAGCTGCAGAAAGGTTTTCCGTGCTTTTGAGTCACAAAAGTCTGAGATCGGTTCAGGTTTCGGTCAGGATTCAGAATCAAAAGCTGCTGTAGACAACCTGCAGCCAAAGAGCGCAGTCGTGTGCAGAGAGTGTCATGGCAAACCGACTGCGTGGGGTTTTGCAAGGTGAAACGTGGGCAGCTCTCTTCAGCTGAGTGACTGTAACATCAAGCGAGGACTGAAATCTCTGAAAAGTATGCTTTTAGTGCTTTTTTAGTTAGTTTCTTGGAAATGCATTAGTCCAGTCTACTGGTCAACAATTCCTCCCAGAGCAGGGCAGGAAACTCAGGGAGAGCAGCCTGCAAGCAGGAGTGACACAGGTACTGTGCCAACCCTACAGGAAATGGCACTGCCAGGCAGGGTGGGGTTGGAGCAGCCTAAAGGATACCTGGAAAAACACAACCTGACCCCCTCCCTGCTGCCACTCGAGCAGGGCTGAAGCACCATGGCTACACGGTTCTTCAACACCTCCAGGCAGGGGGACTCCACCACCTTCCTGGGAAGGCCCTGCCAGTGCCCAACCACTCTGGCTGCGGAGAATCTCTGCCTCAGAGCCAGTCTGACCCTCCCCTGCCTCAACTGCAGAGCAGTGCCCCTGCTGCTGTCAGCAGGCACCAAGGAGCAGAGGCCAACAGCCACCCTTCAGGGAGTGGTGGAGGGACAGGATTTATTTCAGCAGATAAATGGTTACTCCTGGCCAGCTTAATCGTGGAGCTAAAATCCAGAGGTGGTACCTGAATCCTTCCCTCTTGCATGCAGAGTGGGGTTCTCAGAACCCTCTTTGCCAAACCTCGACTTTCGCAGTCAGCTGGCTGAAGCCCATCAGGTCTGGCTGATGGAATGACCATAGAGCTCATACGAGGAAGGGGAGAACCTCTCCCTTCCTTGGCCATTCTTCTCTGCAGCAGTGAGATTCAAACACTAGGCAGATGCTGTGCCAGGACGCTCTGTCCTTCCTGGAATGCTCCCGTTTCCTTCACGGGAACAGGATCTCTAGTGTATTAGCTGTTCGGATGTGGGAGTTGTGTTCTGTCTCCCCATGTGGACACAACTAGGTTGGAGCAGAGCCCGATTCCTTGTGCTTCAAGTTCCTCCTCTGTAAAAGGCTGAGTTATTACTGCAGATTGGGAGATGCTGCAGATTATTGCTCTGTAATTCCTGGGCATCGCTGCTAAATCTAATTTGCAGGCAGCAATCAGACGAGAACACAGCTCCCTTTAATCTGTCACAGCTCTCTTCTTTCATTCCAAGACTCTGTTGGGTGGAAACAGAGACAGGAGTCGGGATAATATACGTGAGCCCTCGGATTGAGGAGCTGAAGGATGGCAAAGACACACATTTGCTTTTATAATTTCTGTAAAGCTCTGTTGGCAGAGTCTCCCTGCAGAACGACAGCAGATGCCAGCAAAACTTCTCCTGCTGGCTGTGCTACAGGGATTCCTCAGCCGCTGGGGCCCCGGTTGACAAAAGCAGTGTCCTGTCACGGTGCTGCATCGCTTGGATTCAGTATTTCAGGACCAGGCTGGGGATCTGTACTTTGGAGAAGAAGAGGCTGAGGAGAGACCTCATTGCCCTCTGCAACTACCTGAAAGGAGGGTGTAGAGGGGTTGGTGCTGGCCTCTTCTCCCAAGTGAAGAATTGCAGGACCATAGAGAATTGTCTTAAGTTGCAGCAGGGGAGGGTTAGATTGGATCTTAGGAGGAAGTTATTTACTGACAGAGTGGAACAGGTGATGGAGTCACCATCTCTGGAGGTGTTCAAGAAACAACCAGACACGGTGCTGCAGGAGCTGCTCGAGTGGCAGAGATTGTAGGGGGTTTATTTTGTGTTGAGTGTGTTTGATGCTGCTGTCTGATCAGGGTTGGGGTTTTGTTGTTGCTCTGTGTGTGGTTGGACTCTGTGATCTGGGAGGTCCTTCCCACCCAGGAATATTCAACAATTCTTCTATATAGAACTAGTTTATATAATTTCTTTCCTCCTTGTCCTCCTTTCTTTCCACCTTTCCTCTCTTGACCTGATATTTTTTCTCAGCATTGTCTCTACTCAAGAAACAACTGCCAAGCCAAATCCTTCCCAGTGCAGCATCTCCTGCAGTGTGATCCAGCTCCCCACAGGCACTTGGTTTCAACTGTTTGGAAATGAATGTTTCATGCAGCTTGTCTGATCCACGCTGCTGCCACTTGTGATCCAGACTTTTTGGAAGGATGGATGGATAGAGGGAGGGAGGGAGGGAGGGATGGATGAATAGATATGGGAATTACTCCAAAGGGCAATGCAGGGAGTGCTCTTCCTTCATCTTTTCAGCTTCTGGTTTCTCAGTTTCACAGAATCAAGGAGCAATCCTGGCTGGAAAGGAGCTCCTGGATCCCCAAGTCCAACCATCCCCACCCCAACAAACAACCTCAGTCCCTGAGAGACTGACAGACACAACCTGGCCCTGTTCTTCAACACCTCCAGGCATGGGGACTCCCACCACCTCCCTGGGAAGGCCCTGCCAGTGACTCTTCATTCTTTCTGCAAAGAATCTCTTCCTCAGAGCCAGTCTAACCCTCCCCTGCCTCAACTGCAGAGCAGTGCCCCTGCTTCTGTCAGAGGCACCAAGGAGAAGAGGCGTTGGCCTCTTCCACAACCTCCCCTTGGGGTGTTGTAGCTCAGCCTCTTCTGGCTGGATGATCTTTCAGGTCCCTCCCCATCCCCTATGATTCTATGATACTTTAGGATTCACCTAATTGAGTGACAGATGACCTGAGTTAAACCCAGCCTCCTTCAGATTGTTTGATGGCATCTGTAAATTCCCGAGCTCTCCTGAAATCAGGTCACCTGCAGTTCTTTCTTCTGGGAGTGACAGTCACTCAGGCATCCGAAGGAACTCAGAGCCTTCAGCCCACACCCTTTCAATAGCAAACAACACCAGGATTGTTAAAGGTCGTTAATTATCAGGCTTTTTGAAAGGATTTTTGGGATGGACTCACCCAAACCCCAAAGCTCTCTTAGCATGAAGCTCATGAGCAGCCTCAGAGAATCCCCTCGCTTGCAGCGAAGCAGTGTGCTGAGTTCTCAGCCGGCTCTGCTGACCCCGAACTCACACGCAGGCTTCGCTGTGGAAGAGCACTCGTCTGACACAGTTGAGTATCTGCGAGTGGATGCAGCAGGGGGAGACGGTCAGGTTGATTAGCTGTCTTTCAGTAAATCCCTCTCAGCAATTCCTATCAGCAAGGTTTCCCCTACAACTGGACAAGCAGCTGCCCTAACCTCTCCCCAGAGCAGCAAAGCTGCTCTCTGAAATCTTTGCTTTAGAGTGATTTATTCTGCCCTGACTTAGCAGATGTAGACCTGTGCAGTGACATCCTCAATCCTAGACTAAATCCTGGTTTTGTCTAATCATTCTTGACTGGGTTCCTTTCAATCTCTCCTTTCTACATCTCGTGAATGTTTCATCAGCTCTGAAGAAGGATTGTCTTCTGCAGCCAGGGGAGAAAGATGAATTAAAAATGAGGAGCAAGTGTAGTTATGTTATAAGAGGCTGAGTTACTGCCCTGGGTTTCCTGTCTGTGTGCAAGTGTGGATGGCTGCAGGGGACACTTGGTGGAGACAGTCTTGGAGCAGCCCCCTCAAGGGTGGTTGGGAAGGTCCCGGAGCACTGGCACAGGATGCCCAGGGGGATTGTGGAGTCTCCTTCTCTGGAGACGTTCCAGACCCGCCTGGCTGTGTTCCTGTGTGGCTTGGTCTGGGTGATCCTGCTGTGGCAGGGGGATGGGACTGGGTGATCTTTCAAGGTCCCTTCCAGTCCCTAAGGATTCTATGGTTCTATGAATCAAAAGATCTCTAAACCCCAGTGCTGGCCAGAGGCACTGTGGTCTCTGCCTGATCTTTTAAGGGGTTGTTTAACAGGTAGGAGCAAATCAGAGCAGACTGTTGCTCAAGATAAAAAGAAAAAAGGATAAAAAAGAAATTAATGGTTATATTTTGCTTTTTGATGCCTTTCAGCTACTTTCAGTACACTGCACTAGTGACTGCTGCGGGGATGCTGCCTGCCCCTCTTGCACTGATGCTCTCCCTGTTGCAGTGATGCTCCCTCTGTTGTGGTGATGCTCCCTCTGTTGTAGTGCTACTCCCCCTGTTGCAGGGATGCTCCCCCTGTTGCCATGATGCTCCCTCTGTTGCAGTGATGCTCCCCCTATTGCAGGGATGCTTCCCATGTTGTGATGATGCTCCTCCTGTTGTGGTGATGCTCTCCCTATTGAGGTGATGCTTCTTCCCTGTTGCAGTGATGCTCCCCCTGTTGTGGTGATGTTCCCTCTGTTGCAAGAGTATTAATTTTTAATGGATTATTATAAATTTCCAGACTCAGAACTCTCTTACAAGCTCTGAGTTTCATTGGGAGCGTTTATCCTTCTAAATCTCATGAAATTTGGTGTCTTGAGGACCACATCATCTCTGAGTAGCTGAAAGGACTGGAGAACACATATGATGGAGGGTTAGGTTGGATGTTAGGAAGCTCTTCCTCATGAGAAGGGTGCTCAGAGCCTGGACTGGACTGCCCAGGGCAGTGGGGGAGTCCCTGTGTCTGGAGGTGTTGAAGGACAGCCTGGCTGTGGCCCTGAGTGTCCCGGGGTGGCCGCTGGGGTGCTGTTAGGTCCTGTGCTGGGCCAGATGAGCTCTGAAGGCTTTGCCAGCCTCAATCATTCTGTGAATGTCTGATGAGTCAAACCTTTGGTGAAAGGGGAGTGGAAAACGGGTCATCACAATCCCAGTAGAGGGTGGGAAGAAGAAGAGTTAACGTGGAGCCAAAAAGCATAGTTGGGGGGTAGGAGTAATAAATGATGCAGTCTGGATGTTGTTACTGAAATCTGAACAGACTGGAATTCAAAGACCCTTGGATCTGCCACTCCAGTGGAATTTGGAGTTGAGGCAACTGAAGTTGCAGGGAAAAAAATCAGTGTCTGGCAAAGGCCAAGTTCAGCCCTGAGCTCTGGGACTCAACAGACCTGACTTTTGCTGGTTCCACCAGATGCCATCCGGCTAGACGCCTTGAGGACATGAGTTTCGGGGTGCACTCACACCACTGCATTTCAGTCCCCCTCATCTGGAGGTAGGAAGCTCTTTGCTTCCCAGCCTCAGTGCAAGGAGTTTTGGATTTCCTCTGGAATAACCCACTCCTTTGTCTTCCACTGCTGTGTTCGACTTGTTTCCTAATTTAGGCACCTTATGTCTCTAAACTTAGGGCTTGTGACTACCCTTCCACTCATTCCCCAGCCTTTGTACTGGGATAATGGCGATAATGATGCCGGACTTGTTTATGAAAGGAGCTGAGATTGTTTCTATAGCTGCGCTCGATGTCATTAATTTCTTTGTGTCCCTACACACAGAATTCCCTAACAGATGGACTAGGATCACTTGGCAAATAATTCATCTGACATTTCCCTCATCAATCATTGAACAATTGGTACATTGCTGCATTGTGCACCCTGCTTTGCATCCTGTTCGGCGGGGTGTTTCGCAGCATACTGATGGGATGGCTCTAGGTCTGGAGGAGACCGACAGACTTCGATAGACTGTAGTTCAGGTCTTGTGGTTTTAAGGCATTTGACCTCGAGAGGTGCCTGGGGTGAGTGTGGAGTCATTGAAATTTAAGATGATGAAGGAAGGAGAGCAGCTTCCTGATGAGGAAAGGCTGAGGGAGCTGGGGCTCTTGAGCTTGGAGAAGAGGAAGGCTGAGGGGGCACCTCATTCATGTCTATCAATCTGTGAGGGGTGGGTGTCAGGAGGATGGAGCCAGGCTCTGCTCAAGGTCATCTGGTGACAGGACAAGGGGCACTGGGTGCCAGCTGGAACAGAGGAGGTTCTCTATCAATATCAGCAGGAACTTCTTCCCTCGGAGGATACTGGAGCACTGGAAGAGTCTGCCCAGGGGGGCTGTGGAGTCTCCTTCTCTGCAGACGTTCCAGCCCCGCCTGGCTGTGTTCCTGTGCAATTTGGTCTGGGGGATCCTGCTGTGGCAGGGGGATTGGACTGGAGGATCTTTCCAGGTCCCTTCGCATCCCTAAGGATTCTATGAAATGAGCAGCATGGTGCTTTGATGAGTTCTTCTCAAGGTGCCCCCCTGCCTAAAGCAAAGATACCCGTGAAACAAAACCAGTAGGATTATAAAGTCACAGAAACAGTTAGGCTGGAAAAGACCCTCAAGCTCATCCAGTCCAACCCTGAACCCAACTGGCCCAACCCATGGCTAAACCCTGCTCCTGAGCTCCAGATCTCTCCAACTAGGAAACACAGCCAGGGCTGGTGATTCAACACCCTACCTGGGCAGCTGGTTCCAAGGCCTGAGGGCCCTTTCCAAGGAGTTTTTCAGGTAGAACTCTGTGTTGGAGGGTATTNATTGGACTGGAGGATCTTTCCAGGTCCCTTCGCATCCCTAAGGATTCTATGAAATGAGCAGCATGGTGCTTTGATGAGTTCTTCTCAAGGTGCCCCCCTGCCTAAAGCAAAGATACCCGTGAAACAAAACCAGTAGGATTATAAAGTCACAGAAACAGTTAGGCTGGAAAAGACCCTCAAGCTCATCCAGTCCAACCCTGAACCCAACTGGCCCAACCCATGGCTAACCCCTGCTCCTGAGCTCCAGATCTCTCCAACTAGGAAACACAGCCAGGGCTGGTGATTCAACACCCTACCTGGGCAGCTGGTTCCAAGGCCTGAGGGCCCTTTCCAAGGAGTTTTTCAGGTAGAACTCTGTGTTGGAGGGTATTTTCCTGTGTAGAAGCCCAGCAGATGATGTGTGAAGGAGTTACAGCATCATGGTCTTAGTACTGAAATCCTTCAAACTCCCTATTCCCTTCCCTCTCCTTTGGAGTTGAGTGCTGCCAATTTCTGGTGCTGGAGAAGCTCCATCATATTTAGTGCTTCTCTTAATGCTTCACAGGTCTGTGGGTTGGAAGGGACCTCAGGGGTCATCTAGTCCAACCTCTTAAAGCAGTTGAAATGAGCTGACCCAGAACCCTGTCCCGCTGAGCTGTGAAATTATCTGAACTTGAGCAATCCCCCTCTTCCCTTGGAAGAGCCTTCCACTGTCTGACAGCTCTCAGTGGGAACAGCTTCCTTCTCGAATCCCGTGGGAATCTCTCCTAGAGCAACCTGTAACCATTCCCCCTTGGCCTTTCTACAGTGCTCCTTGTGAGAAGGGAGTCTCCATCCTCCTAGCAGCCACCCTTGATGGACTGGAGCATCGCAGCCAGGTCCCCCCAACCTTCTCTTCTTGAGTCTGACCAGACCCAGCTCTCTCAACCTTTGTTCATCTGGGAGGGCTTCCAGTGCCCCGACCACCCTTCTCTGGACCCTCTCCAGTGTCTCTGCAATGCCCAGACTCCTGGCCGTATGCTATCACCCCCCATCCCCAAGACAGTGATTTTTTTTCCCTGTGTAATTGTCAGACAAAAGTTTGAAAAAGCTGACCTAAATGAATCCTGCCGGCTCATTAAACAGCGGCAACCGATAAATCTTTGCTTAATAGTCTCCTGAATTTTTAAATCTTGGAGTTGGTAATGCCCATGGTGCAGATGTATGGAAATGGATCTTTCAAAACCGGGCCCTAACTTGAGGAAGGGTGATTTGGATAAATGATTTCACTTCTCTTCCACCTTTTAATTAAAACTGCTGTGGCAGAGCTGCGGACTTGGACAGATTTCTCTTAATAAATTGCATTAGGTGTTATTAGCTTTCAGGGGTTTTGCTCCACATTAACTCTCTCCTTTCTAGGATTTCCTCAAGTCTTGGCCGTAGCGTTCCTGACGCAGGCAGCCGAGCTCGCCGCTTGCTTTCCCTCCTTCCCCTCCTCTTGATTGCATCAGTATGCACTGCAAAACCAGTGGCTTGTACATCCTAAGCTCGGGTAATGAGACCAATATTAATTCCACTACAGCTGCTAGAGGCATGTAAATGAACCCCTCAGCTGTCCGGCTCGGGACGTGCAGAGAACACCCCGGCTAAGCTGCAGGAACAGGCAGGGAATGGGCAGAGGTGAGAGTGAGACAAGAGAGTGAGCTAAAAGTGGCTGCAATTCCAGTCCCCTGGATGAATATTTCCTACTCGATGCTGTTATTAACATCCAAACCCTGCCTGGCTCTGTTCCTGTGCCACTGGGTCTGGGTGATCCTGCTGTGGCAGGGGGATTGGACTGGAGGATCTTTTGTGGTCCCTTCCAATCCCTAAGGATTCTATGAAAAAACGTGAGTGCCCAGTAAAACTCCTCCTGTCTCTGTACCGTTAGGTGTAGGACAGACCCAGGCAGCTCCTGAGGAGCAATTCCAGCGTCCTGCCTAGATGCTGAGTGGAAGGTCAGGGTCCTCTATTTGATTTTAATGGAAACCTTTAGAACCCAACAGAGCTGTGAGCAGCACTTCCAGCCTCTCAGGGAAATCGATGTAGTTACAGAAGATACTTCCTGATGGCCTGCAGGTTTGGGGGGCATCTCTAATCCTCATTTAAACAACAGAGACCAAAGCAGCCTTTTCAGAAGTCACTTCACTCTTGGTGAATAGAACTTTTTATGATAAAAACATGAGACAATATGATTCACTTGATTTTGGTCGCTGTGAAAGAGCTTTGGAGCCTCTGGTGTGATTCTGCATTGAGCTCCCTGCTGAACAAACACTTCCTGAGCAAGGACTGCTGAGAAGAGTCGTGTTAAGCCTGGCTCAGCGTGATGCTGCCTTTGCTTCACTTAAATTCCAGGACTTCATTGACAAAGCAGCACTGACAGAGGCCGGTGAAGACCATCGGTGGCTTGTGCCCCTTCCTTCTCGTACAGGGAGCATCTCCTGAGGTTCTCTTTACTCAGTCTGGGATTTACAGTCTCGGATGCCAGCAAAACATAAATCATCCTGAACCAGTTGCAAGTGAAGAACCTTGTCCTGTAGGAGGAAAGGTGAGAACAGACAGGGGAGGGAACTTGTCAAGATGCAGCCAGAAATAGAACTCGGATTTCAGGTTCATCCCACGCTGTCTGCTGTTTCTCCCTGCATGATTTTCCCTGCTTTATTTGCTAATTTTTAACTTTTACTTTTGGCAGATCAGCCTAGGTCAGCGCTTTTGGGTCCCTCGTAATCCTGAGCCAGTGCTGACTCCATTAGTTAGAGGTCACGTAATTTCCTGTAGTGGATTCCTGCTTTCCACCTCCCGTCTCTCTCAAGGCAGCTGTTGCTGAGCACAGTCTTGAGTCAAGCTCAGGCTCCATGAGACTTTAACTCCACATGATGGGCTACTGGGATTGAGAAGCAGCGGTGAGGACAGGAGTAGAGCAGCTCCCTGATGAGGAAAGGCTGAGGGAGCTGGGTCTCTTGAGCTTGGAGAAGAGGAGGCTGAGGGGGGACCTCATTCCTGTCTCTAAATCTGTGAGGGGTGGGTGTCAGGAGGATGGAGCCAGACTCTGCTCAAGGGCATCTGGTGACAGGACAAGAGGCACTGGGTGCCAGCTGGAACAAAGGAGGTTCCCTCTCAATCTCAGCAGGACCTTCTTCCCAGGGCGGGTCTCGGAGCACTGGACCAGGCTGCCCAGGGGGTTGTGGAGTCTCCTTCTCTGGAGATGTCCCAGCCTGGCTGTGGCCCTGAGTGCCCTGGGGTGGCTGATGGGGTGATGTTAGGTGCTGGGCTGGGCTGGAGGAGCTCCGAGGGCTTTGCCAGCCTTAGTAATTGTGTGGCTTCTGTAAAGAGAACCCCTCACCCCTTGCTGTAGGATACAAAAACTGACTGAAGAACAACCCATTATCCTCTCAAGGACCACGATGCTGTTTCCAAAGGACGTTTGCTTGTGTTAAAGTAAATGAAAACTATGAACACCCCCTCCTTTCTGTGGCACCAAAGGCAGAGTAATCACCTAAGTTATTTATGTCACAATAATTTATTCATCTGGAGGATGAGGACACTGCCCAGAGGTCATGTATGACCCAGTAATGAGGCCATTAAGCATCACAATAAATAATTAAACCAAGATACATTACCAGAGGACTTTTTTCTTTTCCTCTTCCTCTGGCACCTTCACGTTCCTTTGTTATCTCTATGATTTGTGTTATCGGGTGGGATGCTCAGAGCTGCCACGCTCATCCTTCACAGAGAATCAGAGGCTGGCTGTGACTGCAAGGCATCTCCTAAGGTCTCCCAGACTACGTGCTCTACTCAAAGCAGAAGGAGCTGTAGACCAGGTTGCCCAGAATTGTGCCCTTGAGTCCTTGATTGTAAAATTAGAGCCCCTGAAACTTCCTGGGGAACTTCTTTCAGTGTTTGAGTATCCTCGCTGTCACAAGCTTCCCAAGCTCCAGCTTTGCCTGTTGCCTCCTCTCCCGTCTCTGAGCAGCGTAAGGACCTGGTCCTGTCATTTTTGCTCCTTCCCATCAAGGGCTGGGACATATAAATACAAAGGGAACCTTCTAGTGACCTTCCAACCCCTGAAAGAGGCCTGTAAGGTGGCTGGGGAAGGCTGTTCCCAAGGGCAGGGAATGATAGGATGAGAGGTCATGGTTTGAAGCTGGAAAAGGGCAGAGTGAGGCTGGACAGGAGGAACAAGGGCTGGAATCTGAGGCTGGGGGATCCCTGGACCAGGCTGCTCCATCCCTGGAGCCATTCAAGCTCAGGCTGGCTGGGGCTCTGGGCAACCTGGGCTGGGTGGCAACCTGTCCCTACGTGGTGTCAGGAGGTTGCACTGGATGCCCTCTGGAGGTCCCTTCCAACCCTGTGATTCTACGATTCTTTTGAGCCTTCTCTTCCGGAGTCCAAAGTCCCTTCTCTCTGCCTCTTGTTGAAGATGCTTCTGGCGTCCGGTTGTACCTAAAACTGATGAAACACTTGGTTTTACCCCTCACCCTTCTCTGAGAATGAAGAGCTCTTGGAGAAATCTCGGTGCTGCCTGCAGGACGGAGCAGGAACTGTGCATCGGGTGCATCCAGCCAGCGGGGGACGTTTGGGCTGTGTGGGAAGGGGAGCGATTCGGGACTGAGATTGCTAACAAGATGTTGTTGTCAGGGTGAGAAGCAGTTGATTCAATAGCTCATGACTCAGTGTCTCGTGTTAGCCAAGATGACGGTCATCATGTTTACCTGAACAGCATAATGAATCTGAAGTTAATTGACTAATTCACTATTTAATCTGTTATAACAGAGAATTCAATTGACTTCCTGAACCAATCCGTGTTTTTCCTGGTCCTCAGGAGGGAACGGGTTTGTATTGGTGGCTCTTGCCGGAGACAGGCAGCTCCCTCCATCCCCAGCACGGATAGGAGAGCGTGTCTGTTCCTAAAGCAGTTCCTGAGGGGATTTCTTGAGTTATCCCTTATTGTTCCTGGGATTTAAAGAAGTCGTCGTGTCGCAGAAGTCCAGCAAACACCTTTTCCCCGCTGTCGAGTGTTGTCTGCTTCCCAAACAATTGCAATCGATTTTGTTTGCTCTTGCAAACACGAATTATCCCGTAATCATCAGAGCCTTCCAGCCATGCCTGCATTGACTTGTTTGTCTTTTAAAGTGAGAAAATGCAGCCGCTGCCACGAAAAGAAGGCAGGTGAGAGGCAAATACGAGCTAGGGGGGGTGTTTCTGGTGAGAGGACGTAGGAGGTGGGGGGTTTTCTTGCTTCCTGCAGCCACTTCCATGCGCTGCCACCCCTGCAGTTCACTTGGTAAAGAGAGGTGAATTTCTAAATGAACTAAATGACTTTTATTTTTGCTGTTGCTTGTGGGTTCTGCTGAGTGGCTGCTTCAGGGTTCATCAGGGGCGGTCTCTTAGCCTCCCTGATTGCTTGGTTTTGCTCAAAACTACTACATGCAGCAGAATGCTAAAGGGGATGGTATTTTCCAGCTACAATAGATTGCTGCACAAGCTGGGCTTTGTGGCTCAGTGCAGCTTAAGTCCTGGAGGATGGAATTGTACAGGCAATTACCCTCCGTTCCGGAATAACAGAGCATTTCCTTTGACAACCACGTAGATAACAGGGATGAGCACTGCTGCTCCTGTGACTCCCTTTCCTGGCTGTTTGGCCATTTAAATGGCTTTCTGATCATTTTTCTGCTCTCTTTAAGATTTTCTAGGTTTGGTTTTCTAGGGGTTTAGTGATGGAGGGGCTACTTCTGATAGTTCTGGCTTCTTTTCTCTTCTCTGCTTCCATGGCGATCTCTCTGCTCATTTTAAGCCTCTTGAAAGAGTCACATGAACTGTAGTACCCTGAACCCTGTAACTCAGGATCTTGCAGGACATAGAAGTTTCATTCTTGGAGAGGATGTGGGTAACAACAGAGCCCACACTACTCCAGCAGAAATGGGGCGCAGGGTCTGCTCTCCAGCTAGTGCTTCAGCAACCCAAGCCCGGCTTGGATGGGGCTCTGTGCAACCTGCTCTGGGGAGAGGTGTCATTGCTCTTAGCAGGGGTTGAGACTGGATGAGCTCCCTTCCATCCCAACCCAGTCTGGGACTCTAAGACCTTTCCCAGAGGATTTTGATGCAATTTTGCTGTGCAGGGGCTTCCTAACAAGATAGGATTTGTAGTTAAAATCTAACACCTCCCAACAGCCGCTGAGGTTTAACCAGGTCCTCTGTCCAGACAGAGGCCAGGTTGGCAGGGGCAAATCAACAGGCAGTCCTGCTGTGGGCTCCAGATAAACATCTGTAGTGCATTCCCTAGTACTCGGTCTCTGCCTCTGCCTGTGAGAATGTTCTCAGCCTTTCATCACGTTCATGATGGACTGAAGTGCTCCACCGACGCCTACAAGAGCTCTGAACATGTGAGGATTAGCAGTGTGGAGGCTGCACGCGTGTTAATGCTGATCAGAAAGAGTGGGGAGGCCTTGGAACAGGCTGCACAGGGAGGGGGTGGAGGCAGCATCCCTGGAGGGGGTCATCAACCGGGCAGCCAGGGTGTTTGAGGAGATGGAGCAGAGGTTGGGGGTGCAGAGTGCATGGTTGGGCTTGGTAACCTTGAAGGCGTTTTCCAACCTTAGTGATTCTGTGATGTGAAGACATCAGTGGGCACAGAGGATCCTGCTCTCTGTGCCCACTGATGTCTTCACAACATCAACCCTTCAGCTCTCATTCCACTCTGCTGTGTGGGAAGGGGAGAGAGGTTAATGATGCAGGAAAAATGTCCAGCAGCAGTGGCTGGATCCCAGGAATAAAAAAGGATGAGCCAGCAATGTGCTCTTGTGGCCAAGAGGGCCAAGAGCATCCTGGGGGGGATGAGAAGGGGGGTGGTCAGCAGATAGAGAGAGGTTCTTCTCCCCCTCTACTCTGCACTGGTGAGACTGCATCTGGAGTACTGTGTCCAGTTCTGGGCCCCTCAGTTCTGGAAGGACACAGAGCTGCTGGAGGGTGTCCAGTGTAGAGCAACGAAAATGATGGAGTAGAGCACCTCCCTGCTGAGGAAAGGCTGAGGGAGCTGGGGCTCTTGAGCTTGGAGAAGAGGCGATTGAGGGAGGACCTCATTCCTGTCTATAAATATATAAGGAGTAGGTGCCCGGCTCTTCTCAAGCTCATCTGGTGCTAGGACAAGGGGCACTGGGTGCCAGCTGGAACAGAGGAGGTTCCATATCAGTATTAGCATGACCTTCTTTCCAGGGAGGGTCCCGGAGCACCAAACCAGGCTGCCCAGGGGGGTTGTGGAGTCTCCTTCTCCAGAGACGTTCCAGCCCTGCCTGGCTGTGTTCCTGTGCCACTGGGTCTGGGTGATCCTGCTGTGGCAGGGGGATTGGACTGGATGATCTTTTGAGGTCCTTCACAGATTCTGTGATTCCATAAAATCACCTCTGCACAGATTGCAGACGCTTAGCAGAAACAGATTTCATCCTGCACGTAGTGAGATAGAGGCCGGTGTTTTCCTACTGCTGTTCCTATTTCCTGCTGCCTGTGGAGTTTATAGTCAATCCAAGACCTTAAAGTGGATGCGTGACCTCTTGGTCTCCTGGGTCATCAATCTGCTTTAAGGAGGCTGGAAGCTCTCCATGAGTTCCTGCACAGATGAAACCATGGCTCTGGTATTCCCGGCTGTTTCTGTCCAGTGGAATTGCCCCGAGTCGAGAATTCCTGCTTTTGTAGAGCGTTTCTTGTTTTGATTAGGCTTGATAGAGATCCAACAAATACCCCAGGCAGCGGGACTGTTGCGTTTGAATGAGAATTAACTGCTGCCAGTAACTGATGAGTTCATTTGTTGTTTCTTTACCCATCTGGTCATCCAGGGTTCTGGAAGAATAAAACCTGCTGAGTGCTGAGAGTTCTCTTTTTCCATGTCAGGTTCTGGTTCTGGGGACTTCGCATTTGAAAGCCTTGTCCTTTCATGTGAGAGCATCGTAGGAGGATCTTCACTCCTGGCTTACTGACTGGTTTCCTCGCTGAACACGTGGGCTGGTGCCTGACAGACCTACACGGAGGCACGCAGGTACGTACTTCATCCTAAAGGTGCCACAAGCACAGGCTCCTTCTATAATCGACTCTGGAAAGGACTTGTGGACGCTTGTAGTCCAGCCCCTCCTGTTCAGAGCAGTCCAAGGGGACCAGTTTCCTTTGGCTGTCTTTGTGTATTTGCACAGGACTCTTCAGTTCACTGCAGACAGTTGTCAGCAGCCCTTCTCGTTCGGCAGCTTCCTGCAAAGTACACGATGAGCAAAATGTGATGTGCAAGCTCATTCGTGAAAGACACCTCCCCATTTACATCTGTAAGGACTCCAGTTTAGCTGTGTGTGTGCCTTACTGGGACACATCAGATGTGGACACATCTGCCTCATTCAGAATGTGCTGGATTAGCTCCGAGCATCTTCACGTGGACTTAGTCTATAGAATTTCCAGTATATTTGGACATCTTATCTTGACTTAAAGACGGGAAGATCTTTACTTGAAAGCCAAACCCCAGCTAATTGGAGGTGGCGGTAACTGCCATCAGTGGCAGCTCTGAGTCGTTGGAAAGAGTGACTTGGAAAGGTCTCACCTGAATCACAGAGTCACGGACAGTTAGGGGGTGGAAGGGACCTCGAAAGATCATCTCAAGAGGTCTGACTCTTGAAACTCTTCCATGGTGCAGGAGTTGGGTGGCTTTTCCATCCTTTGGGGGGTTCAAATCAAACCCACTCATCTTTATTGAATGGGCATCACTGCTGGAACTGTGGGTCCATTGTGGAGATATTTTAGAGGGGGGGCTTCTTGAACCGAGTTCCAGCTGTGTGGCTGAAGTGGTTCTTCTTGTGCCCGAAACCTCTGCATCCATCCGCATACATCTAGCGAGACATGGGGAGGTAGCTGGAGTACAGCCTCCTGGCTGAGTGGACCACGAGGAAACACCAAGTATGAGTTGCTGCCTGAGTCAACATGGATCTGGAGAGACCCAAGCATCCTTCTTTTCCTTCTTTTCCTCCTGTCCTCTCACTGGGATGAGAGACCCTGAAAAGCTTTAAGGAGGAAGGGAAGAATTTAGCCCGTTTCCCACCCGCAGCAGTTCTGCCACTGGAAGGGACTCGGGGTTCTGGATCTCTAGTAGCTGGTACTACAGGAAAGAGAGAGAGGTTCTTCAGTTCCTTGTAGGAACACTGTGAGGACTGCTGGGGTCGGTACCAGGTCAATGGTAATTATTTGTCAATGTTAATCATCAGTAAATACTAATGATTGGTAAATATTAATTATTGATGAATATTAATGATCAATAAATATTAATTATTGACAATATTAATTATTGGTAAATAATAATTATCATATATATTACTTATTGATAAATATTAATCACAGTAAATATTAATTATTGTTAGATAGTACTTGTTGGTAAATTGATTAATTCTTGCTAAATATTAAGTAAATATTAATTATTGCTAAATATAAATAATTGGTAAATATAAATCATCAGTAAATATTAATTATTTGTAAATATTACTTATTGGTAAATACTAATCATTGCTACATATTAATTATTGGTAAATATTAATCATCACTAAGTATTAATTATTGCTAAATATTACTTATTGGTAACTATTAATCCTCAGTAAATATTAATTATCAGTAAATTTTAATTATTGCTGTTAATTTTTGAGCACTGTGCATGGGAACAAGTCGTTAGGCCGAGGAGCTGCAGCACTCGAGTACCTCTGTGTGATGCACTGGATGCGTCTCCATAAAACAATCCCAGCCGTTCGTACTGATGAGAAATTAAGACACCTTACAGAGCCGTTGTCCTGCAAGACAGACCGTAGATGCCAGGACACAGAAGTTATTAATAAGGACGATTTATCAGGGTAATTCATGGTCAGGTGGCAGGAATCTTTGCCAGCCGAGCACTTAAACATTTCAGGTTGCTCTGAGCTGCTCTTGTGCCTCTCACTGCTCCAAAGACATGGAACAACCCCACAAGTGGGGGCTCCATCCCACTTTTCATCCTCCTGTGAGGTTTTTAGCTTTTAGAGTCACTTGTTTAGTCTGATTGACTTTCCCCTCTCTTCCTCCTTGGGTTTGGTTTCTATTTGATTAGAAATACTTATTTCCTATCTTTATTGGGCTGTTGAGGGTGAGGTTGCTTGGGTTTAGCTTAGGTCCTACCATGTTCTGCTTTGGAATTCATCAGATTTCTAAGGGTTTTGCGGGAACACTAATGGTTCTGCAGGATTTTCACAGAAGCAGAATGATTTCCAACTTTTTCTGTCGGAATGTGGAGATTTGGAGGCTCTCAAAGTACCTGGCAGTAGGAGAGCTTATGGCAGTGCTGCTTCAGCTCTTGGAGGATCAAAGGATCCAGGAAAAGGCATCCCTGAAAATCAGGCTGGTTTCTTTGAGACATCCCTCTCCTCAGTCCACTCTCCGATCTGGCTGAGCATCAAATGGACTCTTCCTGGAGAGTTATCAATACAAGGGGTAATAACTGCACACTTCAGCTTTTACCTTTATTAGGAAATCATATCATGAATAAATATGAAGGCTGGCGAAAGCAGCCCTGCCTGGAATGCAGATGGACTGAACAGAGATGGGGAAAAAAGGACTTTCACCATCGTTTATGATAATGAAGTTCTGAGCCTTGTTTGAGCAGGGGGGGGAGTGGTGCTGCTGGCCAACTCAGAATCAACCAGTGATTTATTATGATGTTTTTCTTATGGAAATCAATCCCTGATCTACAGAGAGCGACAAATCCTCCCAACAGGATGAAGAAAACCAGGGTGTTGTTTTCATTTGGAAGCTTTGAGAGGTTGCAGTCGGGATGCAGATGCAGGGGACAGAAAGTTGACTTCTAGGGGTTGTTCTGTGGACTTCTGGAATTTTCACTCTTTTTAAGTGGAGTTGAGCAGTTTTTCCCAACCTTTGGACCTTTTGGTGCCATCCTGCAAGGAACCAGGTGTTGGGGCTGGGTAGGGTGGCTTCATTTGGTCTGGATTGCGGGGCCAAGCAGTGGTCTTTGAATCTGAGCCAGCAGTAACAGAGCTCAGAGTCCGCCTTGAGGTTGAAGCCCCTCTCCTTTTTGTTAGGCAGAGGAATTATCAGCCCACGGAATCCTCAGGAGAGATGGACTGTCATGTGCTCAGCAGGGTGCTCCCTAGTCCCAGTGGGAAATACTTGAAGAATATTTTAAAAAATCAAGAACACAGAGGTTAGAGAGACCTGATGAAAAATGCTTCTACCATTCTGGCTTCAAAATTCAAGGTTTGGGCAGAGAATTGGCTTTAAGATACCTGATTTGTGTGGAGCATAGGGAGCATGAGTGCCTAAGCGATAGGATCCCTGGTGAAAACTACTGGGGAACCATCCAGCACTGCCCTCTGAGAAGCCCTTTTGCTTTGAAGCCTCACAGGGTTTAGAAACTGAGTAGCTAGAGCACCTGAGGCCACGGTCTAGAGATTCAGGAGATGGTGGGATGAAGGCTGGATTTCATGATCCTGGAAGTCCTTTCCAGCCAGGATGATTCTGTGATTCTATGGTTCTTGTGTGTTTGTGTGAGGCTCCACTGAGGCTACTACTCTGCTACTCCTGGTTAGTAGGGCTGAGCAGGACTAAATCATAGGAGCTGGGTGCAGCTCTGCTTCTAGAACTTGCTCCAGGTCCTTCTGACATCTTTGTGTTGAACTGGGTCAGAATCAACTCAAGCCCCAGCAAAGCAGCTGGAGAAACAGCAGGAGGTGAAGTGTCACAGCCTAGACCCCACCTCAAGGTCTGTGAAATCCAGAGCCGCTGAGACTGTCGCGGCTTGGGAATCGTGTGTGTGTGTGGAGGGGGTTGGATCTGAGAAGAGGATTTGAGAATTAAAAAGATGCCACTAGTTCTGCAGCTCGGGTCCCTGTTGTTTAGCAGCCTTGGGAGCTCTCTGACTAAACAGCACTTCGATTCAAAACGAAAACCCAGGCTGTTTCCAGCAGGTTTCTGCTTGGATTCGATGCTGCAATTAACTGCCTTTTGCGCGGATGAGCCGTCTCCACCTCTCCTCCTCCCCTACCCCCCTCCAAGACCCTTTAATGTGATTTTTTTCCCCTTAGCCAAAATCCCTTTTCCCTTAGAATAAAGGAAAGGAATTTAGAATTTGCCCAGCAAAACCCCTCCAGCTCAGGTGAATTAGAAAAAGATGAGGGTTGCCAGAATCCCAGGGACAGGAGGGGGGTTGCGCAGTGTTTTACAAGTGAAATCCATCTCCTAATCGAGGGGACGGCCAGGAGGGGGGTCCGGGAAGGGGTGGCGATGAGCAAGGCAATGCTGTGTCTTTAATTTCCTTTGCTGAAGGAAGAAAGTCTGCATCGCAATGACAGGCTCACTTGTTCGTGCCTTTAATGTGCGATCTGTTTTCTCCAGTGGAGGGCACTCAGTGTATCACAAACTAGAACATTAGCACCAACAAGCTCCAGAGCATCATCACTCTCTGGAAAACCTCCTGAATTAGACAAGAGCTGCCTCTCAGCACAGCTACAACCCACTGCCAACCTGAGCAGCTCCATGGAGAAACCTGGCCTGCGTAGCTTTTAAACTGGGGGTCTGCACCCAGCATGGGGAGCCCGGCTGCTGCAGGAGCTGGGGAGGCTGGAGGATGGATTGCTGGGGCTGGGGCTGGCCAAAGGCAGCAGGATGAGGAGCGCTAGGTACCGGGAGAGGGGGGCTCATTTCTCCCACAGAAGTTCCTTTACCTCGGTGCTCTGCTCCGGCTTTTCCTTGCTGATTGCCACTTAACGCTGATGGTTCTCTGATGACTTACACAATGGNGGAACTTTGTGTGGGGTGCTGGCATGCACGCTGGATGCGAGGGGCAGCCGTGCCGTGACATGAAGATTCTGACGGTTTAAAGGGAAAAAAAATAATTACAAAAAAAATAAAAAAAGGACTGGTTTGGAAAAGAGAGAGGGAGGCAAAGGGGAGGCAGAAACCGAAAGAGAGAAGAAAACAGCTGGAGAAAGGCAAAGGAGGACGTTTTGGATGACAAAAGGATGGGTAAGTGAAGTTTTCTTGTTTGTTTGCTAGCAGGGCTGCAGCTGCATGGAATATTTTTCTGCTGG
>VZRI01008423.1:969-32980 GCA_013397515.1 Upupa epops | reverse complement strand
AGGGCTTCATCAGAGGCAAATTCTGCCTAACTAATTTGATGGCCTTTTATGATGACATTACAGCACCAGAGGACAAGGGAAGAGCAACTGACATCATCTACCTGGACTTGTGTAAAGCATTGGACAATGTCCCACAGGACGTCCTGGTCACCAAACTGGAAAAACATGGACTTGATGAACAAAGCAGTTGCTGGATAATGGATTGGCTGGATGGTCACACTCAGAGTTGTGGTCAATGGCTTAAAGTCCAAATGGAGAGCAGTGACGAGTGGCAACCCTCAAGAATCATTACTGGGACCAGTGCTATTTAACATTTTTGTCAGTGATATGGACAGTGGCATTGAATTCATCCTCAGCAAGTTTGCCCATGACACCAAGAGGTGTGGTGTAGTGGACACACTGGAGGGAAGGGATCCTGTCCAGAGGGACCTGGTGTTGGTTGATGAAAAACTCAACATGAGCTGGCAATGTTCACTTGAGGCCCAGAAAGCCAACTGCATCCTGGGCTGCATCAAGATAAACGTGACCAGTAGGTTGAGGGAGGTGATCCTTCCCCTCTATTCTGCTCTTGTAAGACCCCATCTGGAGTACTGCATCTAGTTCTGGAGCCTCCAACACAGGCAAGATATTGGACACTGTTGTGTTCCAACACACTGTTGGAACGTGTCCAGAGGAGGGCCACAGGGTTGAATGAAGGGCTGGAGTACCTCACTTACCTGGAGATCTCACAGAGGACTTCCAGTACCTAAAGGGGGCTACAGGAAAGCTGGAGAGGGGCTGTTTCCAAGGGCTTGTAGTGGTAGGACCAGGGAGAATGGTTTCAAGCTGGAAGAGGAGAGATTTTTACTGTAAGTCAGAAGGAAGTTTTTCACAATGAGGGTGCTGAGACACTGGAACAGGTTGTCCAGGGAGGTTGTAGCTGCCCCCTCCCTGGAAGTGTTCAAGGCCAGATTGGACGGGGTCTTGAGCAAACTGGTCTAGTGGGGGGAGTCCCTGCTCATGGCAGAGGGTATGGAACTAGATGATCTTTCAGATCCCTTCCATCCTGAAACATTCTATGAACCTATGAATCTATTAAAGTAATCAGATTGTTGGTTAACAAAGATTGCTCCTGTTTCATTTGCTACTACTTGTATTACCTGACATTTCCTGGACCTGCAACTTGCTCTGTGCCCTCTCTCTGTGAGCACAACAGTATCCCATGGACCAGGTGCAAGCTGGAGAATTTCTGAAGAGCCATCCTGCACTACAAAGTGCCATTATCTGCAAAACTTTGTTTCAAATTGTAATACCTTGAGGAAGAGAAAATGAGGGGAAAGAGAGAAAAGAGGAGGGAAGGAAGAAAGGAATCACAGCTCTTGAGCAAAAGTTACGTATTTGCCGCTTCATTAAACCCACACAGAGAGATTTTATACCTTCTTTTTCATTCATTGATACAACTGCAGACAGCCTAACATGTTCTAGGAAACTGTAGATTTGCCTATATTTAGGCATAATTTCTCCACATCTTCAGACTGTTTGAAAAAAACAGTGATTAACATAAATTTTTATCTTCTTAAATGTCTCATGCTGGGTAGGATCAGGAGTCATTACTTACTTATATTCCCTTCTACTCTTTAGTACTTCTAATGTGGAGCAAATATCAAAAATCTCAAAACTGCAATTCAGTATATTTTGTAATTATATCAAGTAATTAATTACAAAATATATCATTAATTATCTGAAATGCTTTACCATTTCCATTTTCTAAGGCTACAACTGCTGTGTTGAAATCCTGGCAGACTGGTTTGGTTTGCCCTTCTGCTCTGGTGACAAACCAGGTTTTAATGTCAGAACATTTGACTGTCTAGCTTCTGGAAGTAACTTCTGCCAGCCACTGGGTTCAGGTACTAGCTGTTCCATTGTGATGCCTTCCACGGCAAATGAGCTTATCCTTGGGTTTCCGACCATACAACATCTTACTTTTGAAAGAACAGTGCATTCTGACTCAGTGTAAATGGCCTGGCAAGGCAAATAGAGCCTTAAAATTCTGGTAAAATTTTATTTCACCTATTGTTATAACATTTTAGCTTTCAGTTTTTTAACTTGACATAATAAAGTCCAACCTAGGATTGCTCTATACAGCATAGTGACAAGGTCTGAATTAGGAAATGGCCATCTGTAATAGAGACTTAAGAGTGTGCACCTGTCAGCTGAGAAGCAGTGTGCTGTGATAACCTGGTCTTTTTATCTGTATGCTCTTAGAGAAAACCATCTTCCCCCTTTTAGTATGAAAATCAAATGCAGAGACCAGTAAGTATTACTAATCTTGTGCTCCATCTGGTGTATTGTCATATATTAGGCAGAAAAGAGGTCAATTTTGTCAAGAAAGATTTAATCCTGGAAATGAGCAGTGATAAAACTGCATGTGCTTGAGAACTTAAAAATTAAAACCTGAGGCATTCTGGAGCTTTGACAATTGCAGTTAGGAAGCATTTAAAGTACGGAGTTCTCAAAATTGTGATTTTAAAATTGTGCTCTTTAAATCCTGTCTGAATCCATGCTCAAGTATCCACATCTGTTGTGAGGCCAAGACCCTGTCTGTTAAAACCTCATGGAAAATTACTGAGTCTTTGGTATAAATTTAATCAGATTTTGGTCCCCAGCCCAAAAAATCATAGATTGTTCTTGAAAACAGGATCTCTTCTTTTTTTCTGACTGCTGCTTTGAAAACAACCAATAAAAAAATACTAAACCTGAACATACAAAGTGGTATTATTTCAACATTTCAATAAATTCCTCTTCAAAATATCCAACGGGATTAAAAATCTATCTAGGTCTAACAGCAGTGAAATATATATGCTCTCAGTACCATAGAATTACATGAAAATTATTACTGATATGCTGTGTTACAATTAAGCATTAGAATCGGTACAATCCATGATCTAGTGTGCACAGAGATGAAAATAAAAGTAAACCAGGCACACTGTAAACTTGGAAAATTTCAAATTGCTTTATTTGGTTGATCAAAATTTATTCATGATTAATCAAGAAGCCAGAAATAATAGAAAAGTAAATTCTAGGATTGCAAGGCTCAAGCAGCAGACAGTATTACGTAATCAGTATGACTTTTCTTTAAGAAAACTTATTCCAAGATGTTAACTGAGCTTTTAGAAGGGAAAATACTCTCAATGTTATATATCAACTATGTTTTAGCAGAAAATTTGTATTTTAAGTGAGGGAAGTCAAAATATTTTGGAAGTGTTAAAAGAGATGAGTGTGGTAGTGTGCATTATAAATGAAGATGGTACAGAGAGAAGAAAGAATTAAGATGAGTGAATGAAAAAATCCCACAAATTATGCTATCCATAAGAACTAGTCAGATAAGCACTGCCGGAAGAAGTGCTAACTGGGTACATGAAACCCAGAATCATGGAACAGATTAAGAAAGGAAAAACTATGAAGGAGAGATTGGAATCAGAGAGTACTGAAGAAGGGAAGAAAGGGAATAGTCCTCCAAGAAAGGAAAGTAGGACAATGGAACACTAAAATTAAACCACTGTTCTTGAGTTCTGTGAGGAACATATACAATTAAAGGTTGTTTATCTAACTACCATACTGACCATATAAAGATAAAAACCACAAACACTCATTCGTGAAATGCAACAAACCTAAATGTTACTGGTCAGTGAAGTAAAACAGGATACTACAGGGAGTGTATGAAACACAGCAGAAATTATATTTGACTGTGACACCTGTTCTGGACATGAGAATTAAAGATACACATAAGTAGTTTTATGTACTAATCATAAAAGAAACTAGAGATGTAAGTGATAACATAGGTAAATCCCCTGATTCAGATTACGTTGGGAAAGGCAATACTAAGAGTCTGCCATAGCCCTCCAGGATAGGATCCATTAAGAAAGGATTTCTGTAGAAGAGACAAATAACAGATGTACTTTTGTCTCTAGCTAGCTGTAAGTGACTGTCAATGCAGTATGGCAAACCATGAGATAGAGAAGGATCATCTCTGATAAAGAGTTCAAACACGCGGAAGTATACTGAAACATAAAGTATTAAGAGGCCTGAACAATCAAAGCAAAGGGTTAACAGTCTGACCATACTAATAGATGCGTATTTAAAAGTGGACCTGGAGGCTATTCTAGCTGAAGTTCCTTTTGTTGGAGAGCTGAATGTTAGTGTTTGTAGTCAGCAGGAAGCCATGGTTCTTGGCAAACTGCTTGAATAAAAGGAAACCTTGTTAACTCTCATTGTTTGCTAAATTCATGTCTGCAGAAGGCAGAGAATGGGTTGATAGAAGCATGACTCCAAAGGGAATTTTGGCATTAGCCTCTGTCATGTCCCCCGTCAGTTTCAGAAAATGAGTGGTGAATGTGCCTGCTTATTAGAAGTGGAAGTAAAGTTCCAGTGCTCAGCCTGGAGGGGAAGAAGAATGTACATTGCATAACTCTGGAAAGAACTAGTACCTTAAGTTTCAAAGTTGGCAGCACAAAATTTTATTGAATCTGTCAAACTAGGGATGGTAGAGCAAGGAAAACAACATTACAGTAATAATATTTGAGAGAAGGAAAAATACAATTTTGAAAATTTGAGATCTTCCTGTTTGACCTAAGTAGAATGAAAAGCTTTTGAACAAATTTGGAAGACAAGACTAATTAAGAGGCAGAAACTATTGAGAAACAAGTTTAACTTTCATAAAATCAGATCAGTCCAAACCAGTTTGCTGTATTCCATGTCAGAGATGCCAAAGCTGAAAAATGGTGAATCTCATTTTCTGGGATTTCAGCAGAGAGTCGGAAATTTAGGGGTCAGCTAAGAAACACATTACATGCCCACCCTCCAATTTAAATATGTATTTCTGAGTAGATTGAAACCTTGATCAGACTTGTTTTGGATTGTGCATAACATTTGAAGACATGACCACAGGTAAAAACTAGTTTGAAATAAAAATTTTGACCAATTATTTACTAATTTTGGACTCATTACTGCTTACTCTTATTTCAGCACATTAAGGAACATCATACTAGATCTGACCAAAACCGTGCTATATCACATTTTTTTCTTATCTAATAAGCTACTTAACAAAATAAGAATAGTTTCATGTTACCTTTCTTGACAAAATCATTTAGTTTGTTGTTTATTAGCTGTTTTACTTTTGGACCTTTACAAATGGAGTGTTTATTAAGTTTTCCAGTATATTTCAATATATGAAACGAGGCTGATTAGTTCTGCATTTCACTGAGTCCTCTTTTCTCCCCATTAGTTTGGAAATAAAGAATGTGGCAGCCCTTTTCTAGTCCTCAAGGTACTATCTGTCTGTCACAACTTCTCAAGGATAGTAATTAGAGCTTTTTTTTAATCTTTTTCCTTAATCTTCCAATAATTAATTACATCTGGCCATGCCTACTTGAATACACCTATGTCAGCTAAATTATCTTTTTTTCTTACTCTGATTTGCGTTCTGACTTCCTTGAAAAAAAAATGGTTTTGTTGTGCTTATTAAAAATGGAATAATATTTTGGGGGACCAGAGCAAAGTATGGAAGCTTTTCTCTTCTTTGAATCATGAAACATTCTTGGAAATAATGTAAGCTTCCAATGTAATGTATGCTTCCAATGTAATATTCAATTATTTCTAGAATTTACCATGTATATTGTCCATGTTTTAGCTTTTAAAGCAACTACTATGTTCTATAACTGTCAAAAGATTCCAGAACATTTCTTGTTCTCTGATAATCTAACCTTATATGTGACTATTGCTGTTTGTATCTTCAAATTAGTCAGTTAGCTCTACGGTTATTCTCCCTGCCAAGTTTTATGTTCGTATTCGCATTTTAATTTTATGTTTCAGAAAAAAAATTATTTGCTCTGTGAAAATAAGAACAGGCAGAGGGAAATTATTTGGCTTGTGTTTGTTGTTTTGTCATTGGCATATCTTTCTTAGATTTGCTTGGCAGGTAGTGCAGTAGTTTTGATTGCTGCATTAGTCCCCATCACTCTAGCATCCTCTGACGCAGCGTGAACTGGCTGCTCACAAATATGTACTTCACTATTGTAGCCAGCTTCATGAGCACTGATTACTGAGGCTAAGGTAAATTAAGTCAGAAGAGGTTTTCTAAATACAATTATTTCAATAAATCAATGCCAACTCGTTTTTTTCTGGGTTTGTATTGCAAGTCTTTCCTGCTTTATTTTGTGAATTTTCAGGTGCACTATTTTTGTGGTTAATTTTAGAAAATAACCTTGGCTTTCTCCCATGTCGTAAAATGCCACATCATACATCTTGACTTATCCCAGATGGCAATCACAAAGTGTTTGGAGGCAATGCACAATCATGTAAAGTGTTAAGTTTCTGCATCTGAGTGTTGCAGTTCAGTAGTTCATCATTTTCCACCATTTTACATCCCGTAGCTGTACTATGAAACTTCAATTTAACATTATTTGCAAATCACAATGTCATTTGCAAATGTACTTACTGCTGTGTGTCTCTTCTATCTAGATGCCTTAGCTATATCTATGACAACTGTGGAAATGGTATCCTTACTCAGATTTCTTAACAAAGATCTTTCACCAGCAGATTAAGCAGACAATGCATGTAATTTACTTTAATTTAGAACAGGGGTTCCCAAAACGTAGATGGCAGAATAACATTGCATGTATAAATGTTTAACAGCTAACACAATGGAATGGGAGTAGGCTTCAACCTTTTTATTTCCTGCAAAAATAACAGAGCATATATGCAATACATGCACTAAGATGCTTGATTTAAATTGTGGTGATTTTAAGTATCATTTAAATAAACAAGCATTAATTTAAATAATGTTTATCCTTTTTTCTAAGATATTCTGCAAGTAAAGTTTGTTTTAATTATCTGATATGATAAGTTTATTGAAGCTATTTTCTCAGTGAAAGATGTTGCTTATATCTGCTTTATATTTGTCTAAGCTGCTACAAAGACATAGTGCTTCTTGGTAGTTAAAGTTTTATTGTGTTAGAAATAATGAATAGTGAATTCATTATTTAATGAATAATTTATCTGTTTAACTATTATTTGTGTGAAGTTGCATTTGAATGGAAATTCAGTTTAACTGATGTTCATTTAAAAATGAACCAAAACTTTGATATTGTTTATTGGGGAAATGAATCTATAGAAACTGCAAAAAAGGATTCCTCAAAACAAACTTTAGTGCAATATTTATTAATGCAATCAGTGAAGAAAATACTAATCTCAATTGAGTGTTTTTAAAGTTTTAAGAAGGGTGAGTCATCATTTTACATCTCACTGTTACTGAAACCAGAACATGAGCCTTCCACCTGTTTCAGCATGCTCTGGATCCTATGGCTTTGCTTCAGCTCAGCATTAAAATAAGTCAGTCAGTTAAACAGTGACAAAGAATAATCTTGTGCATCTTCATGGAACACAAATGTCAAAAAATAGCTTAACAACTTCAATGGACTATGATCTAAGTGTTTTCATCACTGAAACCTAGCTCTTCATGTTCTGATTATGTTTAAACAGTAATATTACATTAAAGCAGTACTTGCACTGCTTTATTGAAAGTAAATAGTGTTAAAGGGCTATTAAAGCCCAAAATGTAAATTATGTTTTCTTTTAAAGGAAAAAATAACTTAATTACATTCGAAAACACACATCTTATAAAAATTCTCTTTATCCTTACTGTTCTAATACGCAAATACAGTTAGGTACCATATGTGTATGTGAGCCTTTGACACCATTTCCCGTAGCATTCTTCTGGAAAAACTGGCTGCCCTGGCTTGGGGCTTGGATGGGTATATGCTCTGCTGAGTTAAACATTGGCTAGATGGTTGTGTTCAAAGAGTGGTGGTGAATGGAGTTAAATCCAGTTGGTGACCAGTCACAAGTGGTGTTCCTAGGGATCACTGTTGGGCCCACTTATATTTAATATCTTTCTTGATCTAAATGAAGATATCAAGTGCATCTTAAGTGACTTTGCCAATAATGCCGGGTCGGATGGGTATGTTGATCTGAATGAGGATAGAAAGGCTCTACAGAGTAGTCTAGATAGGCTGGATAGATAGGTCAAGTGCAATTGTATGAGCTTCAACAGGACTTGTACTTGGGTCACAACAATCCAGTGTAATGTTACAGGCTTTGGGACAGTGGCTAGAAAGCTGCTTGACAGAAATATACCCAGGATTATTGACTGGCTGAATATGATCCAACAGTGTGTACAGGTTAATAGAATCCCGATTTTATCAGAAATAGTGTAACCAGCAGGAGAACGGAAGTGCTTGTTTCCCTGCACTTGGCACTGGTGAGGCCTCACCTTGAGTACCGTGTTCAGTTTTGGATTCAGTATAAGAAAGATATTGAGGTGCTGGAGTGGGTCCAAAGAAGGGCAACAACATTGGTGAAAGGTCTGGAAAAAAAGCTTTATGAGGAGTGGCTGAGGGAGTTGGGGCTGTTCAGTCTGAAGAGGTCAAGGCATTGCTGTCTACAACTACCTGAAAGGTGATTGCAGAGAAGTGGGTGTTGGGCTCTTCTCTCAAGTAACAAGTGATAAGACAAGAGGAAATTTCCTCAAGTTGCACCAAGGGAAGCTCAAGTTAGGCATTAGGAAAGACTTCTTTATTGAAAGGATAGTCAGGCATTGGAACAGGCTGCCAAGGGAGGTTGAATTGTCATCCCTGGATATATTTAAAAGTTGTGTAGATGGGTATTGTAGAGACATGGTTTGAGGATGGCTTGCTAGAGTTAGGCTAATGTTTGGACTCTGATCTTAAAGATCTTTTCTATCTTGAATGATTATGATTGTATGATTCTATGAATTTGCAAACATGCAATTTCCTATCACTGAGAGCAGCCTGGAGTAAGAGTAATTCCAACAACTGCTATGTAAGAATCACCATAAATCACTAAAAAAGGAGGCTGCTATTATGCAGTTCTACAGTAAAACTTTGCAGCTTGCTTTGAAGAAGCTACTGAAGTAATGTCTGAAGTAATTACTGAAGTAATCAATGACGTATGACATTTCAATTACTTCATATGGCAAAGGTTGTATCTACAACTTTTGTTTTATTTGCATACCTGAACAAGAATCTCTAATAGCAGCAGCAATACCCTTCCTCACTGTGTTTCTAAAGGTTGCTCTACAAGTTCCTTTTCATGCACAGGTAAAAATGCATCAACTGACAGATGGTTTGTGGGAGTTTTCACAGAATCACAGAATGCCTGAGGTTGGAAGGGGCTTCTGGTCATTCTGTCCCAATCTTTGCTCAAGCAGTCCACTAGACCCAGCTGCACAGCACTCAAATACCTCCAAGGAGGGAAGCTCTTCAACCTCTCTATGTGACCTCTTCTATGTGGAGTTTCTACCTGGAGTTTTCTACCTTGAGGAGCTTCTTGATCATGTGGGATATAAACTTGATTTTTTTCACTTGTAAACCAAGGATATGCCTTGACATGTCATCAGGTTAAACTGTTATGAAAGGAATGACAATGGTAAAGAGTCCTATATAGTGCCATTCATGCCCTACACTGATTGGCCTACAGACCAGAACATGCTTCTACTAGATTGTCTTGAAACAGATATGGAGCTCTGGGCATTTACAGTGCCATGGTTTTAGCTCATCACATATGGTTTGGTATCTGCAGTGGCAACTGGAAGTAAAAAGCACAAGGTGAATGAGGACACTACTTAACTGCATGACTATGAGGCAATATTTGACATCGCACAGAGCACATAGGCTTTCTAAAATAACCTGGCATCTGTAGCAAGAAGTGTCTGATTTTCAAATAGTATTAATTAAAACCTTTTTTCTTTCTATCTCTTCATGAAAATGCCAGGCCACAGAGGACTAATATGCAATCTGGAGGCAACTATACACTTTTCCACTGCAGTCCTTTTGTAAGTGGCAAAGTGCTTTTCTAAGTGAGAGGTAGTCCAACACAGTGGCACAGACTTCTCTGTGTGCGTGTTGGCAGGGAAGGTTTATACTGAAAGACCTATTTTCTAGAGTGCATGCTAACTGCCAAAAGCTCTGTTAAAATAATGCTTCACTGAACAAATTTGGTTTAAAATACGTGTGTGATTTGTCAAAATTATAAACTGCGGGGGTGATACTCAGCTGATTCTGTGTAGCTGACTATTGTAGGATATATTTGATCTAGTTGCTCTTGGCTCCCTTTGCAGCCAATAAAGAGAAATAGACACTTTTAGATCATGACTCATCTACACTTAAAGTAGATGCCATTTATGCCCTAATACAGAAATGCCTGTAATTGGCTATAAGGAGTCTTGAGTTCGACTGCCTTAGATGTAAACATGTAAAGCAAGGCAAGGTGATTCCCACCCTTAAGCAATGTTGTTCCAGCATGAATATTCCCACAATACAGTCACAAATAGGAGATGTGTAATTCAGCAGGGAAAGTGTTTGATCAATGCTTCCTCTGTCAGTGCCGAGAAGCTATCACGGTTAGGAAGCATGTGGCATTTGTTAAAGGGGGTCAGTTAATGACTAACTATCAAGAAACAAATAGCTAAGGAAGGTCTGTAAGAGTACAGTGATTATGTAATCTGATGAAAACCATACTGGCTAATGTACATTATTTTTACATGACAGTCCATTGCTAAACAACAAGACTAATACATCTGAAATCCCTTTACTTTGAGCTTTATTCTGCCCTTACAGCACTCTTACACACATGTAACTGCATGTCTTTCAGTGAAATTACTCCTGGTTTACACAGGGTACATGACAGAGGCATTAGTCTTCTACAGTAATTTGCTTTTGTTTAATCAATTTGTTCCTAGTAAAAAAGATTTCATGTCAGTTCCTGAAATTCATGTTTGTGCTGCTTCACAAAGTGATTTCTGCATTAGTATTTCCAAATAAACATTATCACTAATGCTTCATTTTATGACTGAAGATTTACATTCCCTTTTTAATCTTGTAAATATATCCTAAAATTTAAAAATCCTGTGCTTTCGCTCTTGAACTTTATCTTCATTGACTTTCCTTCTGTGCTGTTCTCCAGGCAGTGCTCCACAGATTGACACGACTGACTCAGATGCTTGATGCTATGGCGACTCAGATATTATGGTAATGAGCATGATAGGTACATTAGACTCCAAGAAAGACTTCAGGGTCATCACAGATAATTACCTTAACATGAGATGTCTGCAGTGCTGTGACTAAAAGCGATAATGTGAACTTCAGAATTACATTAAAGGGAAATAGTTCAAGCAGAGACAGGAAAATAACAGGAGACCTGCATGTGTGTGTGCATCTTTGCCTGAAGCATTGCTTATGGGGCACAGCTGGAGGCAGATAATCAGCATGACTCTGTCAGTATTCTAGTGAGTTGCAGGTAATCCATGTCCTTAGATGTGCTGCGAGTGTAAAGCAATCACACATTCATGATGAGAGTGATTATCAGTATTTGGAAGAACACTTTCTCTTGGACTGGAAATGTAATTTTTTTTTTTTATTTGGCTTTTGCAATGTGAGATCCCGATATTCAATTGTATTTCTGCTGTGTGTTGTCTTAACTCTAAACAGCTCTCAGACTCTGGTGGTGCACTGCTCTTTTTCTCTCCTTTTGTTCTCACTCACAGGACTCAGGGGCTGGATTCTTACAATCCATATGAGGTATGGATAAAGCTGAGTTTCAAGTGTTAATAGGTAGTCAGCCTAGACAACCTTGTTGTCTTTTCTTCATTGATGTGTTCATGCTGGAGTCAGGTGAGCTCTGCATCATAGCCCTGCATGCATTTTCTCTGGAAGCAAACCTATTAGGTAGGTTGGAAGGCATGCCATATATTTTGATAGCAACCTGGGAAGAAGGGCTATTCAGCAGGGACTCAGCTGGTTTCTAGGCAAGATTTACATTTAGCCTGCTACCTATAGTCTATAAACTTTGAGCAAACTTGACCATCTGTTGTATAACAGAATGAGGAGTAAAATGATGTCTCGAGGTAGTCTGAGAAAATTCCTTACTTTCTGCGGCTAATATTTATGTGCTCACCAAAAAGCTTAATATCATGCCTGCAATCCTGAATATGGGCAGCACCAGAAGAAGCCTGGGAGCTCACAAAACTCTGAATTTATACCACAATGTTGGATGACTCACATTCACCCAACTATAGTTAAAATCTTGGCTGAGAAACACTCTTGCACTCACATTGTCTTTAAGTAAAAGAGCAGCATTTACTCCTTTGGTTCAGGAAGAATGACTGTGGTACTTGTTTTGCAGAACCGAACACTGATTTAATGAGGCCTGTGAAATCAATGAGAAACTTTCCTCAGGTTTTGCGAGGTTGCCAGTAAGGGACAGAGAAAAACAGAAGGTGTTCTCCTAGCACACAGTGTGAATACTTTGGGAAATTGTATGGGATTTCTTTGAACTTGTGTCTGAACTTCTTTAATAGTGGTTTAATGACAGAGGAAAGTGTTTATGTTAAGTTTGCAGAGGGAATCCGCCTAGTGAGTGACCTCAAAAATTAACACTACACCATTATCATGAGATCACAGGACAGGAAAAAAATCACATAAATGTTTTAAATGGCAAGTCATGTCAGACTAACACTGAGGACTTTAGCAAATGAAGCTTTCTTGTTAGCAAACTGACATTACTGTATTTAAAGGTCAGCTGACAAAAGGGTATGACTCCCAGGCAATCTCTCATAGTCTGTGAGCAGTATCACCCTGGGGAGACACTGACCTTTTCCAGGGGAGGAGCTATCAAGGCTGATAAAAGTCAGTCATTTCCAAAAGAAATGCAGCAATAATTATACACTGAACTAGGAGAGGACTTCTAATAGCTGCATGGCTATTGCAGGGCAGGAGACACTACAGGGTCCATTGTTTTCCTTCTTCTTCATGCTTTTCATGGTGGCTGCATGCTGATGTATGCATGATGATGCATGCTACACTGATGGAAGCAGCTTGCAGGAGCTCAGATGAGAGATGTTGCTGATAAGGAAGCTGGTCAATAATCCCTTCCCAGGTATCATTGTTACTTCAGGAGCTTTGAAGATTACTGGTTACAATGGATTTTCTTGTCATTTCCTTGACTTCAGTAAATTAAGCCTCTTCTGCATCAGATGAAAACCAAAACCATTGTCTTGAAATAACATTAAGATTATATTATCTTCTGCAGCCTCCTTTTGGGCAGATCTGTTAATAGAAGTGTTAGCTGCACTGAACAGTTTATTGGATGACGCTCTAACCCTGACACAACTAAATGCACATATACTGAAAATCCATAGAAAACTGCCTAAGATCCATCTCACATTTCAAATGTTCCTGTACCTAGATGCATAGTGAGCACAAGTGTAGAGTAACTGCATCTCACAAAAGAGTAGTATAGAGTAGAAGCCAAAAAAAGTGACCAGTATGCTGTTCATAACAAACATACCCTCACTTCAGATATGCATCTGTGGTGCATCAGCTATATGTGAGGTCTCCTCTTTGTCAGAGCTGGTACTTGTACAAGTTGTGTATGAATTTCTCATAGATCGCAGCTCAGTGAATATTGAAATAAATTTAAATTTGGAAAATTAATTTAAATTTAATTTGGAAAACCAATTTCAGTCTAACTACATTAAAAATAAGGTATGTAAGAATGCTGAAATATTGTTTAAGACAATTTAAGTGTGAATTTGTTTTTATTTTCTCAATGCTCCTCTGGCAAAGGACCTGTGTAAATTATTACAGAGCACACAGGGCTGCACTGCATCATCATTATGGGTAATCTCCCATTGTTCTCAGGGTAAGTACTGTCATTCAGTTGTAAATTATTAGATTTGACACTGGTATCACTTGTGGAAAATTCTGCAACCTGACCTATACAGGAAGGCATAAACGATCATAATTTCTTTTTGGCTTTCAAATTTATGGATCTGTGTTTGTTGCACATTGCTTTTTCCCTGCCAGGGATAATCTTTTACTCCAAGTCTGTAAATCTGCAGAGGAAAGCAGCACTGCAGTGAGATTTTGTCCTGCTTTCTACTTACTGAAGTCCAAATCTTCTTGCAGTTAAATGAAAACAGAGTTGAAATCCATTGAACTATTTATGAGACAAGATAATTCCTATGCTAATAAAATGAAGTCCTTTGTGTTTGAAGCAGTCTGTGATATGACTATTTAAATCATCAAATTAGGACGTACACTGACACACAAGAGCTTAAGAGGAGTTCTACATGTACAGCTACTGGAGCCTTGTCTCTCACTGGAGACTAAAGAAAGACCCTCAATTTCCTGCAGTGAGCAATTTAGGGACTCTAATTGAGATTGTTTTCACATTTAGACTCGTGGAACAACTTTAGTAACACCTACATGGCTGGAGACACTTGTATTAATCTGGAGCTAGTGAGCAATTAAGTAGCTGTAATGGTCACTGAGAAGGCAGCTGCTCTCTGATTTCCTTTCCTGAGGCAGATCTCTGATGGAGGAAGATTGCTGGAAATTTTCCTGTACTGTTGTCAGCCCTATCATCCTCTTATGTACACCATGGCATTATCCATAGGTGCTGTTTCCTCTGCTGAAAACTTCATTGTAGCTCATCCATCACAGCAGTCATCTACTCAGGATTCACGTTGCTGACCCAAGCATGTTTAAAACACTTCTTGCTACTTTCATGTTAAACTAGGAATATAGACTACCTCCGTTTGCCCATGACTTCACATACAGTTCAGGAATCTGGTGCAAACCTCTCAAAGATATTATAGTTATCAAAAAAGCAAGCCACCTAAAACCTCTGTCAAAATGACTAGCAGCTACTAAAAATTACAGCTCTTGATTTAGAAGGCAGGTTTACCTCCTAGTTGTATTATAATCTCTATTTTTTTCACCCTTTTTCCTATCATTAACCATCTTTTCTGATCAATCTGATTTCTCTAATTCTTGAGCAGGACCTTTCCTCTCTGGTATGCCTACCACAGACATCCCTGTCCTTTACTTTCTTGGTTTCGTAACTGCATTGTACATGCTCCATTTTGGAGATCCTGTTTGTGACAATGACAATATTAATATGAACATTATGTTAAAAAGAGGTTTCCAGGACAGAGTGCTGCCTGTAAGTGACACTGCATCTGTTCTCATCATTGTCAAACACAGCAGGTTCTGCATAAAGGTATCTGCAATATCATTATTCAGTGTCCCTTGCTGCCTAACGTGAGTTGCATGACTGCCCTTGATATCTGACTGGGGGTCTCACATTTGCACCACAATTCCCACTTTTCAGGTGAGCAGAGGAAGATCAAGTCACTGTAATTGTAATTACTCCTTGTACTTGTCTAGTTAGAAAACAAATCCACCTAGAGATACAACTGCAAAGGTTGTAACACTTCTTCCTTTTTGCAGAATATCAGAGAAACACAATTCTCTTCCAGATCTGCATGACCTTTCATACATTCCTATTCTGTTCTTTAGAACTATATATTCATTTTCCCTAGCTGTTGAAAACATAAAGCTATATATATAGAAAGAATTGTCCCTTCTGAGAAAGATCTTCTGAGTCCCTAATTGACTTAATTCATGTCCCTTGAATATTTTGACAAGGGCTTGTGTTCATTGTTCTGTTCTACTTCATTCTATTCTACTACACCCTGCCTTACTATACAGTGCTGTATCCCCACTATCCTCACCATCATCATTCATTCATTAATGCCTTAATCTGGAAATTATTAGATATTCATAAAATACTCTCTTTCCCCCATTCCCATCACTTCTTCCTCTTGTACACTGTAGAGTTTGGTTTTGTCTTCAACAGATGGCTCCAAAGTAACCAGAAAGTGTTCAGTGGCCACAATTTTAGCATTAGAAATGTGATCATTATTGCTGATCATTTGGGAATTTTGGGTTCACCTATGCTGAAAAGCATGAATCAATTTTATTGATATATGAACATCAAAAATTCAATTACATTTCTTACTTTATTGCCCATGTGGGGTGTTAGAAGTGAATGGATCAGTCTGATGATGAATGGATCCATTTGGGTTAGGATCCTGTTGATTCCTTATTGGGTTCTTTGAAACAGCAAGGAGATGTAACACTTCTCCTCTTTCTGATCAGCCACTGTAAATCACCATTATTGCACATAGACTCAGCTGTTGTCATGCTCAACAGAAATTATTAAGTGTACTTAACTCTAAGAGATAAATTGTCTTTGATGTATATAAAGATGGGGCTCATCCAGATCATAATCTTCTCCCAAATTTGATTAATTTGTCACACTTCTTGTTTTTAACACCAAAATATTTAATTACTTCAGTTGCTAGTCTGCATTTGAATAATCTTGCTTACCATAGCATGCTGTAGTTTCTTGTAAGGTTGTGTTGGGTTTACAATTTAAGCAAGGGCAGGTGCAGGATCGCTTTAGATTACTTGAGGTTAGGAACACACTGATTTGCATAGCTTCAAGGCTCTTGAAACCCTTTGGGAAGGGAAAGCAATTTAATTTTATTTACTCTCCATTCTACACTTCTTTCTGCCACTTATTCTCACTGGATCAGCCTTTCCCTTTTCTGTTTATATCAGAATGTTGCACCAGAACTACAAAGATAGATTTCACATGGGCTTTTGAAAGGAGAGCATCAAAGTTTTGCAAAATAAAAATTTTACTACTTCTGACAGAAAGCATTTGACAAACTTTCTCTTTTCTTCAGATGAAAAAATACATTTTCTTATTTTCTTTCAGCATTTTCTATCTATTCTTGTCCCTTTTTTCTTTCACTGTTTTTCCCATTTACCATCTTTATCCCATTCATCATAAACAACCTGCCCCAGTTACTTTTTCCCTAATTCTCTTGCAGTTGCTGCATCTGTATCCATATTTAGCATTTTTTCTACCCTCAGGTAAAGAGATCACAACCTTACATAGTGTTACTGTATTCCCTGGGCACTGGTGGTCTCACAAATCTCTGCTTTGTAAAGGTCTTTTTGTTTCCCTACCAATTTTCTGTAAAGTCTTTTTCTTACATAGTTCCCTTAAACCCAATGTTTTTCTCGTGTCTTGTCCATCAGTTTCTCACATCCTGTTCAATTAGCTTAACCACAGGTCAGCGTTTAGCTACCATATCATTTATTTCCCTGCAACCCTAATGCTCACTCTGTGTGCGCACCAAGGCCAAGCAGGCTTCCTGTGGCACCCCCTGCATGAACTGCACACTTCGGGGCATGCCCCTCTCTCCAGTTCTCCCCTGTCTGGATCTCTGAAGGGTGCCCTGGGCTGCAGTGCTACTTCTTACCATTGCCAACAACAATGCAACACTTCAGAAACAAAATGCAATATACCTAGTAGGGCACTTTCACTCTTGTTAGTCTAGTAGTACTTACACCTCTCTGCTCCTCTGGCTTCCCTACATGAAACCTCTGATCTGACCCTACAGACTGAACACCCAGTAGCTGGACATTGCTCACTCTTTTTTGAAAATATTTTTATGTGCTCTGAGAGCCTCTAGGAAGTGAACCTGAGCAGAGTGAGGCTGATGTGGTTAGCTAGAGAACTGCACTCCTAATCTGTACTAAATGCTACTGACAACACACTAGCATTATAATAACGAATAAGCTTAATAATCTGTCTCTGCATCTGATCTTCCTTGATCAGAAATGGCTGAATAATGGGCAATGAGAATTACATATAGAATTTCACTTGATGTTTTACTTACCTTACAATGGCATTATTTTTACCCAAGAGTCAACACGTATGCCACAGGACTGGGATCACTTTTGTGGTCACAAAGCACAGTGGTCCCAAGATTTCTTGGAGTGGTGAGATCTTTCTTTAGACAGGTCCAATTAAATACAACTAATTAGCCACATCAGATGTCAAGATTTAAAAATGGAGACATGAAGTGGTGCAGATGATCATCTGATGCCCAATCTACAAAAGGCAGCTGTACAGACAGTGATAAAATGAATATACCTGAATAAATGCCAAACGGAATTATGCGCAACAGGTTACCAGTCATTGGACTAGGGTACTCTGGCTTCCCTAACTGTGTAGTAATCAGAACAGATATATGTCAGAAATGTTAGGTTATAGTAAGGGCATGGAGATGCTGTGTAACCAAGGTCATGGATTCATAGAATGGTTCAAGTTGGAGGGGACCTTAAAGATCGTCTAGTTCCAATCGACCTGCCATGAGCAGGGACACCCCCCACACTGTACTATGTCAGGTATCTTGATTTCAGCTGCAGCCAGTATTCTTTGTCCTGGGGTCTGCACAACAAATTTCAATTCAGAGTGTAAATTGACTTCCTCTAGGTGCTTGGCCAGCAATACACCACTGTGAGGCATTTTGATAGGATTCCTAAGAAAAAGGGAAACCATGTGTTAGTTCTCAGTATAGGTCAGGAACTCAGAGGAGAGAACCTGTGTTGGATGGAAAAAGAGGGGCAAAAGGACCTGGTTTTTATCACGTACAAGGCTGATGTTCTTTACCTCATTCTCACTAATTTACATAGCAAATTTTCTTATTGTCCCAAAATGCATTGTGCTGTGTGTTCTACTCTTGAATCTAATCCATTTTCTGAATTTCATATACCACATCTGCCTTGCTCTTTCCCAAAATAACTCAGTTCTTTTCTGTGCTATATCCCATTTCTGCAGCATACCACTCTTCTTAGTGGTTAGGTTGTTAAATAAACATTTTATAATACCAGATTGGTATTTCCCCTTCCCGCATGACCAGGTATCATTTTCCCTAAATCATTTCCTTTTCACATCAGAATTCATTTACTAATTCCCACACAGACAGGCTTTATCAACTGTTTTCCATCACTGGTCAGGAAAAAACCTTACTATATATCCATATTCCTGTAAAAATAATTTTTTATTGAGATATCAGGCAAGCCTCCATTAATCTGTTGTTTGGTTAGCACAGATTATGTTCCATCCCATTCATAACTATGCTCTTCTGACATTTACATTTTCTTAAAAATATTTTATGCTTTATAATGAATTTTGGCCAGATTTTTTTTTTAATTAATGTGCAGTCAATGTTGCCCTAAATCCTAATGATTGCCCTAAGTCCTCCTACAATGCTAAGCCTTTTTTCTTCCACCTCAAGTGAAAAATTTCCCATCCTGTTCTCAGATTTTCAATTACTTTTTCAGCATTTATTCAACATATCTGCAAATGTTCAGTATTATTTTGAAAAAAAACCCCTATTTCTTTTTCCTATATTATACACTTTGTGTGTGTATCTGTATATTTATATGGATAAAACTTTTGGGTTTTAATTAGTTCTGATTTTCCATAACACTTTTCAAGATTTTTCTGACATTCCCTTAAAAAAGTCTCACTATATTGCAGTACAACTTTATTTCTAGCATCTTAGCTATAGAATCACAGTACTGAAAGGGACCTAGAGAGTTCATTTTGCTCATCTTCCTGTCCTGAACCAAGACCACTGTGACGCTGTGTCCAACTTGTTCTTAAAGAGCTCTGGTTACCCTACTTCCTAAAGCCCTAAAATACTTTGTACTCTTTAATTTCAATATTTTATGTTTGAATTCCAGCTGAATCATATCTTTCAGAAGAATAATACATTGTTTTATCAATAACATGAATTATAGATGATTTCCTTCCTCATTGCAGCAACTTTTTTCAATTTTGAGTAGATATCTGTGTGACCCTCAGATGTCTCTTCCTCTGGCCAGCTAGTCCCATTTTTTTACCATGATGAACCTGTATGTATGACTACAGATTCATTCCTTTTCTCCACATTCTGTCCAACTGATTCTCACCATGCTTGACCCAAAGAATATCCATCAGCAGAGGCTTCTGGAGTATTCCTTCAAGTACTTGGGAAACTCTCTTCCTGCTTGTAGGCCCTAGATGATATTTACCTTTTTTTGTAGCACTGCTTGATTGATTGAGGTGCAGTTTGTAATCCTCCCTAAGCAATTCACCCCTGCAGAACTGCTCTCTAATAAGTCATCCCCTTCCTATATTTTTATAAGTGATTACTATTGCCCTTTACTTAGTGTCTTCCTTTCATTCCTGTTTTGTAGACTCATGCTGTCCTTATGCTATCTTCTCTAATTAATCTCCCAAATTCAAGACTGAATTCTAGGTGAATGTTCCTGTAGTTCCATCCAGAATGGTGTCATTAGCAAATGGAAGACATATCCTTAATTCTGTTATTCAAGTAGTTCTTGAAAGTATCAATTAGCTTCAATCCACAATAGACTGTTTCAGAACCCCATGCAATAAACCCCCTAATTTTCACAGTGAACCTTTGATAAGTATATTGTCAATCACTTGTTTCAATGAAAAAAATGTTCTATTTTTATAGACTATCACATGTGGAATCCTTTCCTGCAGGATTATTCTTTTGGATAGTCTTAGCACTTTTGACTTTGAACTGTCCCAAGATAAATGATCTGAGTTGCTTCTTTCTAAAGTAGGATTTTTTTAAAAAAATATTACCTTGTAGGAGGTAGTGTATAAGAGGCCTTTGCAGAGTTTTTTTTTTTAGCAACACTAGATGTTAGTGAAGGATAAGTTAGTTCAAGCTGTGTCTCCTGGATGGGTTGCCCTTGGCACTAGAATGAACAATCTCTTATGTTGGATATGTCTAATTTTAAAGACCTTTATTAAATAATTTTCATCAAAGTTACAAAGGTGATGATAAATTTTCACTGTGAGCAGGATGTGAAGAGACAGATACTTTAATGCCTGTGTCATTAGAGAAAGAAAGTCTTCCAATATGTCACTGTGTAATCTGCAAACTGAAGCATTTTCAGATGAGTAAAACCAAAGATCAAGATGCCAAGACACTCCAAATCCATGACAATAACCAACAATCCTACTTAAGCTGTAATAGAGATTTCAAATAGATTGAACAGGTTTATTCTGGAAATCCACTATTACTTTCAATATTTAGATGTCAAATAAACTTTTATCTTCCTAGAATTATTAAGGGAATGTGAGACAAAATGGTAATTCCACCATTACTACCAAAGGCATTTGATAAAAGGCTCATTATTATCCAGACCTGTAATTAAAGTACTATTAAAACTGTCAAAACCAAGAACATAAGAATTCATTTTGTTTCATATAAGAAGGAGAAATATAAAGGTGAAATCATAATAATGGTATTGCAATTTGTCAAAGGTTAAAATAGAAGAGAATAAGCTATTTTTCTCCATGCCTGAAATAAGTAGTAAAGTGAATTAACTGTTGGTGTAGAAGAATTGAATATAAATACCAGGAAACACTTTCTAATTGTTGTAAAGGTGATATATATAAGGTCATAGAAGACAGCAACAAAATCTTTACAGACTTAGGAACATTTGAAACAAGAACTCCTTCATGAGCACCACTAGGTATTGAATTAGATTGTCTCTAGAGGCTCTTTTGTACTTTTTGTCTAAACCTTCTTTTCAGGATTACACCTTGAAAGAGTGTTTCCTTCACCAAGAACGTAGCAGTTGTGCTCAACGGACACACTGCACACAAGTCAATTTTTTTAAGAAATTCACCATTTTTCTGTGTTTGCTGTTAAAATTTGTGTGCATCCAACATACTCCAAAGTGTCAAACATGATGGGGTGCGTTTCAACAGCCTGACTGGCAAAATCATTCAGGCTGTTACAACTGGTTTCTAATGAGGACCACATATTGCAGTCTTACAAAGGATTGCATTTAAAAACAAGGAGAGGAATAAACTCAAGCAGTCAGTATCCTATCTCAGCTTGCCAATTTGTACTGGTTTTTTAGGCACATAAGAACGGCTGATAGAATTTACATACATAAACGAATTTTCTGCCATCCTTTCTCAACCAGCTCTGCTTCTAAAAACATTAGTTACACAACTTAATTTGCCTCATAAAGCTTTGAACCTAGAAATCAGGAGGCTTTTGATTTATTTTTTTCTTTTCATGAGTACTCAGATATGTGGTTCAAAGTTTGTGAGCCTGACTCCCAGATAAAGGCAAAGTAAAATGTCTTCTGTCTCAGTCATTCTAGCATAGTCAGGAATTAATTAATATTGATAGAAAAAATGTCCAAAAATAGATGTAGTTTTAAAATTACTGTATGTTAATAAGCCATGATGAGAGCATGAGTATCTCGAGTATTCTTCAAAAATCAATATGATAGGAAGCTTTTGCCAGGAGAGGTTTTGCAAAAAGACCAAATGATCTGTAGTGTAACCTCATAAAAGTCATTCCTATTTTAATGTATCAATGCACTGCAACATTACTCCTATAAAATGTCCCCTTTAAATACCAAAACATTACACCACAAAATCAAGAACTCTTTTATGACTCATACAGTTTTATGCATACAGAAGCTACAAAAAAGAATAGCAGGAGGTTTTTTGCAATTTATTTCTTTAAGGAATTCATTAATAAAGAATTAATATGATATAGAAAACAGTAACACACAGGTTTGTTTTTATTTTGTTCTTCTGCCTGTTTTCTGCATTGTCTTTTTAAGATCTCATGCTCAATTGTGGAAATGCATTGCAAACTGAGAAAAAGGTAGACATTCCTATCACCCACAAATAAGTTTTCTTATGCTTTATTAATTTATTACTATCTTGTGATTACAGCAATTCTCTTGAGTGCATATTATTGTATCCAAAGCACCAAAAAAACGGCTCTTGTTCTGGAGATACAGATGGTTATTCACACTGTTGAAATGAAGACACCCATCTAACAATAAGCCTGGGAATGCAGCATCCCTGCATAGTAAGGTTCACACCCGTTGCACGTTGTGATCTGTACCAGAGGTTTAGTGAGCAGACGCTTTCAAAAAACACTTTTTGATAGTAACTCTCCACATGAGATTTGGACATGTCTGGATTTCCTGGTATTACTAGTCCTTGATAAAATACCTGGACCCTGAGCACAGCAACTCTTGGTGACAGTAGGGAACCTTCCCAATCTGATTGAATACCCTGGTGCCCAACTTCCTAAATAGAGGCTCTAGAGGCAAATGCCTCCTCCAGGTCTATTTCAAAGGGATGTTATCTGGTGCTACAATTTTAACAAAATAAAATGTTTACGAAGTCTCTTGTGGAATACAGGTAATGCACCATTGAGCATCCAGTCCTGCTCCTAGATGAGCAGAAGGTTGGCATCTAGATTCTGGGCACAGATGTGACCCTGGACATCCATAAACGCAGCAATTCAGGAACCTTGAAACTTTGAGAGTAAGATGAATATGTATACATTGATTTAAGTGTGCCTAAAGGGGGTGGTCAAAGCAAAGATTTCCTTCATTTAGAATTTTTGATTTAGACATTTCCATCCAACCCAGCTTTGTGCTGTTTGTCCAGCCTAAGAGCTCAAGATCTTGCATGGTTTTTACATACATGGTTAGCCCTGAATGAAAGGGAGTATATTGCACTTTCAGAATGGTATGCATGACATGGTATGAATGGTATCCTTTATGGTTCAGTGATAGGAATATCCCTCACTGAGGGAATGAGTGTTCTTAAAGCAATACTTTTTAGTCCTCATTGTATCCATTTAGTAACTGTGAAATTCAGGACAACCTATATAAGTTCGGAAATTGATGATTATCTACAAATACACTGTAAATTAGATATAACAATAATTTTTACTTTCAACTCAATGAAAAGTTTCAACCATCTTTCCCATTTAGCTTTATGAACACTCATAGTTTTTCATTCACTTAATGTTCTGATTCAGTGAATAATGTCCTTGTCTTCTCTTCCTGTTTTCAATTCTCTGGTAAGTATTTTCAGCTGTTGCTTATTTAGGTTATTAGAAATGTCCTGTTAGAGATTCAAAGCTATCAGCTGCCAGATCAATAGTTGTGTTATGTGCTATGATACCAGCTATTTTTTCCCTCTACAGATAACTTTCCTTCTCGTACGCTGGTCTATGCATCTTCTCTCTATGTCAATGGGAAGACTGTGTCTGAAAGCTGTGTGGCTGAATACTGAACTAATTAGCAGAACTTCTACTGTTAAAATTAGATATTAGCCAAGCTTTTTTGCAAATAACTTCAATTATTTTCAGCTGAACGTAGAACTCTAGCACTCAGCTTTAGTAATTCAGAGTTGAATATGTATTCTCAAATGTTTATCTCTGTACTTGTAGTATATACGTCAAGGTCACCTAAACCCACTTTTGTAGTTTCCCCAGACAGAGGTCTGCCTGGAGCTAGAGAATTTTTAGAGCAAAAGATTAAGCTATGCCATTTGTACATGTGCAATCACTTGTTATGGAATGCACTGTGGTAACCTCTTTGGATGTGGGGGGATACAAAATGTAGCACATGGTATCTAAATGGTTTGGATTTTTTCTCCCATTTGGAGAGTAACAGTTTTGCGCCATATTCATGAGGGTGCACCTTCTGAAAGTCTTGTTATAGCAACTCTACTGACCTGTCAAATTTGGAGTTTGATTAATTTTGTCAATTTAAAGTTCCTCTTGAAGCTCCATCTGGAATGTTTAATTTCCTCTAATAAAATACTGTTTAAAATTGAGTCTTGCTGTGAAAAAGTCATATTTTACTCCAAAGTAATTTCTTTAAGCAGAAAGTGAATCTTTTAGTGTTTTTGGCTAGTGAAGTGCCTTGAAGTAATGTTGAAACTTAAGCATTAAGAACACAGGCCAGATCCTAAAGTTGAGTTACAAGAGAAACATTTGAGCTAGACCCTGTTAAAGCTGGCAGGAAGTTAGTATCCCCAGGTCTTAGAGTGACTGTGAAGACTCCCAGTTGAAAGCAGCACAAATCTTCACTGATGGCTTGTAGAAGCTGAGAAATAATTAGACTTCATTGCTTATTTAGATGGATATATTTGTGTGTAGAAACAAAGTGTTCTAGTAGAACTGATGAAGTTTAATTTTTTATGGTTTATATACACTACATCTTCCAAGGGCCCCAAGTCCTCCACTTCCTATGGTCTTGCCAATGGCCTCTCAGTTCATTACCCTTGGCTTTCCTAAAAAACAGTTGAGATAAGGCTGTGGCATCTTCATTTCCAACTGCAGTACTAGAACAGAAAAATAACTGTGTGTGTGCCTTAAAATTGAGGAGGTAAAACTGACTTCCAGGCTAGTAGTAAGAGTTGTAAATGGCAAGCAATTATATTTAAAATTTAAATTAGTGTGACTAAAGGATTTTGTTTGCAGAACAGGATTTTAGCTGTAATTTGGTATTTGACTTACAGTGAAGATGACAGGCTAGAGACTTGAGAATAATCAAAACTGCCTCTGGAGTTAATTTTCTTTTACATCTTGTTGCGACACATTAGACACATACATTATTTATCATCACACAGATCTCATCTTAGAAACTCCAAAGACTTGACCTCATCACATTCTCTTCTCCAATAAGACTGCATTAGGAGAGAATTATCCCACGATCATCTTTGTGGTGGGGTTTCACAGCTGTTGCTATCTGCTAAAACAACTGAGTTAACATAAACATTGACAATAAAGAAAACCAAGAGACGTCTATATTTTACCATTTCTTGCCAGCGAATACTCTGGTGAACTGAATAAAAACAGGCACTGAGACTGTAGTCTAATTCTTTCTTCAAGACTGCTTTGGTGTCGGCACACAAATGCAAACAAACTGACTCTAGTGTGGAACAAGGTGTAAGGAGATCTGAGATCTTGAAAAGGAATGCATTCTGCTTCAAGAACTTGCCTGTGACAAGAGCAAAATTAGCTTCTGCTTAAACTTAGTTTACACTACTTGACCACTTCCTAGTGGTTTATTACAGGTGCCGACATGAAGTTGTCTGAATGGCCAAAAAGGGCTGCTGCTGCCAGTTTGCAAAAATAACTCTGGACTGTCTCATTGAATCATGTTATGCTGTTGCCCATTCCACTCAGAGTGTGTGTAAAGGCATTGTGATACAGTTTCTGTTTTACCTTTCTTTTACTTACTTACGGATTTTTTCTTTTCTTCTTGGTGATGGGTTCAATAAATTGTCTTTTTACCAAAGTTTCTTCACTGCCTGTTGAACTCTCGGTAAGGGCTGGTTGTTGTGCTTGAATTACAGGCACCAACCCAAACTGATTTAGAACCTCTCCCTAAACCATTACATTATTAGGATTTTTCCAAATGACAAACACAATATCAGGCACCAACCCTGGCTTAGTGGTTAGAAAAAAATAGAATAAATACACCTGTCCTTTGTAAAGTTATGACTATGCTTGTGTCAATACAACAGTGCTATAGTAAACTAATTTGTTAATTTGAATCACAGCTGGAGACGAACATTTAGTGACTTTAGAAGTAGAAGATTTATTGAAATGACAAAGAATGACAGCAGAAGACTTCATTATTCCCTCATTTTATGAAACTTAGGAGTTCAGCTCATTGTCACAATCAGTTTGTAACAGAAAATTTAAAAAAAATAATTGATTACTGACACTCCAGACTTCTTGAAAATTAAGTATTTTACTGATTGTTGCAAAAGCACTCTCCAGATGGGAATGGTAAACAGCTCTAAAGATCCCACCAGGCAACTTCTGCTGAGTCAGGTTTCTTTGCTTAAATCTATTGATTAATGTTGTGAGTGTAGTGTGATAGGGATCCTTGCTGCAAGGTTGATCAAATTGTAAGTGGGAAAACCAAGTAATAGTCAATAGAAAGTGTTCCTACAGCTGCAGAAATGGTCACATATGACAGCCCTTTGGTAAGGAATTTAAGACAATCAAGAGTACTTCATTATATGCATTCTGAGGTGGTCCTGCACAACCACAGGCCAGACAGAATCTATGAATTGAGTAGAGCAGCATATCAGGAAGTCTCAGTTACCCTTGCAACAGACTCCTTTTGACACCAGACAGCTACAATCCTCTGTACTCCATGAATGACCCCATCTCTGAGTGTCTGTGTGACACAGCACCTACATGATGTAAGTTAACGACAAGAATGTTATGTTTTTTTCATAGTAAGTACTATGAAAAGTACTCTTTGAGATTTCAAGAGTGGGACTGACAAGAAAGTCCAGCAATAGGTCAGTCTTTCTGGAGAGGTTACACAAGCTCTTTCCATGAAGATTTTTAAAAGGCATCTGGATAAAACCCTGAGCATCCTGATTTTAAAGTTGGCCAAGTTTTGAGAAGGAAGTTGTCCTAGAAACCTTCTGATGTTCCTCCCATCTGCATTTTTGTATCATTTTGTGTCAAGAATATGACAAAATTTTGAATTTTACATTTGTATCAGATGTGAACAATCTGCACAGGAGTAAAATATGTGGACCACAATGCTACTGCTCAGTGTCACTCTGCAGAATGGAAAGAGTATTGGACAGTAGCTAAGCCTTCTAGGACTTCTATAGACACCTGGATGATGAATAAAAGGCCCAATATTAAAAGTTGAAAGAAAAAAAATATGTAAAGACAGTCCTCAGTAAGGACTGGTGACGATACAACACATTTTAGGACGCACTTATTAGACAATTTGATATGAGGTTGTTTATTCGGGAGCCATTGGCAGATGTCTTGTTTTGAAAATGGTTTCTGACTGCAGAAGGATATATGGTGTCTGTAAATGATTCAAGTGAAATATATAGAATTGAAAAGGAGAAATAGGAGTAATTTTCCAGAGAGGCAAGCATGCAGGAGAGTCTCAGATCACTTGGTAATGAAGATCCTGTGGAGATGGAAAGTAAGAGAGAGATAAAGGGATGAAATGAGGGAAGGAAGGAAGGAAGGAAAACAGGAAACATATTACTATGCCACTTACTGGAGTGTTTAGGCATCTAGTCAAGGTTACTTCACAGGCATAAGAATCCAGTATCTTTGTAGAAGATAGTAAAAGTCCTTTGACTTCATATAGACTTCTAATTCACATTATGAAGGCTGATTATATTTAGGTATTGACTTAAGATACAAAAACGTTTCCAACAGTGCCTGGGATAAATTTCAAGTCTGTTTTATTGCCTTAGCTGTACTAAAGCCAAAAGAGGATATTAGAAAAGAGTAATTATAATTATTACTCTGAGAGATAATGATAATATCAAAGGCATTTCAATGTTCATCCATTTCAGAGAACAGTATAAAGTTCAGGGAAAAGTCTGACTCAGTTAATAATGGGAAACCTTTTCAAAAGTGCCAAAGTAGTTATGGAGACTGAGTGATTTAGCTCCCAAATACATCCAGAAGAAGAACTTGGTGAAAGGACACACGGGTCATCCTTATAGAGTATGGATGGGTGTATTAGGAACTCGGACATAAGTACTTGTCATTAATATTTGTTCCACCCATCACCTGCTTCGGTGAACAATACAGAATTGATTTGTGTTGGACTACAGTAATTTATTCTTGTAAACAATACCATGCAACCTCAACAAAACACAGGCTGTCATCTACAAGTAGGAAATACATCAGAGCTATGATTCAGGAGGTCTAGGGTACCAAGTTTAGTCCCTAAGCAGTTGGACTCAAGATATATTGATTTTCAGAGTATTTTCTTATGCACCCCTTCCCCCCAACCATGATTTTCCACTGTCACTTTCAAAGTCTGTGCCTCCATCAGTGGGGGAAGGAGAAGAGAAGGAAGGATGCTGGTGGCAGTTTGGTGAGAGCATGTAAAAAAGCTTGTTCCTTATGTCAAATCCCCTGCTCTTAAATTTTTCATCTCCTCTTGAAGAAAGGAAAGGAGGCAGGATGGGGCCCCCTAGGTTTTCAGAAACTGGTGAACTGCAGTCTTATTTTATTGGTGCTCACATCCATGAGTCACTAAAATCGATGCATTCCGCTTTTGTGTATCTAGATCAACATGAGAAATAGAAAACTTTCTGTTCAGAATGATCTGTACAATGAATTTCTGGAGATTGATATGTGCTCCAGAAAAATGTAAATGTTTTCATAGAAGTATTTTTAACCTTTTTTTTTTTTCAGAAGAGCAGCATTCCTTAGAATTCCACCACTCTGTCTTAGGTAGATCAAAAAAGAAATAAGATATCTAAGAGTCAACATTTGTGCTCTAATGTGAAATACTTGAATACAATGGGGACAGGAACAACGTTAAATCATCAGGAGCTGATGTCACATAATGCACAGAGAGACCTAAATCAACTATTACTTGTGTAAATATTTTAGCATTAAATTATTTTCAGCTTCAGTGTATTTTGTTCTGATTTACAGAATTAAATTTTTAATGACTAGGCATTTTCCACTCTTAATTCTGCATTAATTTCAGCATTTCAAATACACCTGAGTGTTTTGTAGATTAAAAGCCACAAATACTCTCTGTTATTTATTTTTCTGGATACATCATTTTAAACTGCTCTCCTCAATCTATTTTTCCATCTTGAAGGGGCACTGATCAAAGTGCTGGAATTGGCACTGATGCAAGCATTGCTGTGACTGGTTCCATTAAATGGTTTACATCTACTACCTGTGTAGAAATTGTGGTTTCTTTAAACACTGAGGCTGAAAAATATGCCTCTGCAAGTAGTATCTACCATGTAGGAAATTCTCTGGTGCAAAGAAAAGCATTTTTCTGTAACAGCCACATAGTATCTAGCAAGATAGTATGGGGGTATAGGATAGCTTCAGAACACATCACAGCAAGTCTGACAGAAGACAGACTTAGGCTCATGGTTCTGTCAGTCTAATTTTGGACATCTTTTAATTTAGATGATGGTTATGAGTAGCTTTCCAGAGACATTACCAGACAAGTAAAGATACTGAAATTATATAATAAGTTCTCATGAGAGCTCTTGAACGGTTTTACTGGCAGTGTGTGTTTCAGTAATCCAAGCCTGCTGAAATACCAATTTAGGTATTCATCTTTGTGCTTTCCATTTGAATTTTCCCAGTGGGTTGCATCTCAAGTACGTGTGGGATTTTAGAAAGTTCACACACCAAATGTCATTCAAAACACTGTCATGGGTTGGCTGGCATGCATGGTATCATGTAAATACACATGCTTGTACTGGTGTGTGCATACCGTTGCTGTGTGCCATCAAAACTGTCCACATTTCTATCAAAGATAAAAGAAATAATAATTTCCTTTTAGCATAAAAAGAGAGACTAAATTGCTAAATTCTCCTGGTATTAAGTGTTGAACTAGCTTTTATAAGCTGCTTCTGTGCCAGCAAGTTTAAAGACTCTAGAAGATATTTGGGCCAGAAAAGTTCTCCTATAACTCATTGAGGAAATTGTGTCAGACCTGTTGATAAAGGTGTCAAGCATTATTTGCTTGACAGACAAAATACCTAGCTGCTCTGAGGCTGCATGTCTGTTCAGTTTAACAAGACACAATCATGTACGAAACCTGAGAATTTGTTCTGTGAACTGCAGCCTGTAAAAATCTGTGTTTGTATCTTCTTAGCATGGCCTGAATGAGGAAAAAATTAAAAAGCTGCTTGTGAAACAAGTCTTTTTTGTGAGGATTAGGTATGGTGATTCTGTAAATGCTGTTTGGGTTTTATAGGTTTTTATAGATTTATAGACCATTTAAGAAATACCAGTTCATATGTGTGGAGTTGTCACTCAGCCACTGGATAAAGCACAAGTTACTTCTTGAACTCCCTATCTTCCTTTCGATTACTTCTGTTTTTAATTAAAACAAACAGGTGTTAAGACAGGATATAAGACTTAGCCTTTGCTGCCTTGAGAGGTGATGCAATTATCTCCATAATGTTAAGAGAGAGTTTCTCTGTTTTCCTCTGTCGGGCAGTTCCTGGTTAAAAGCATACTTTTGATGTACTGTTTGATGTGAACAACGCTGTTCTTTTTATGTGTGTCCATGCAGTTCTGTGATAAATGGCACTTAGATTTTGTTGTTTACCAGTTAGTGACCTGATGTGTGTTGAAGTCCTTTAAGCTTCATTACCATTATATTTTATTTAGACATATTTTCCCTTGTACCTTTGATTCATCTGCCTTTAATAAACAGCTATCATTATCTTTAAATGGATGTCAGATGTGCACCTCTCTACAGGAAAAAAAGTACATTTAATCTTCATGGCACATTGCAAACTCTAGCTCTTTCTTATCTATCCTTCAAAGGCAACAATACTGAATGACTACAATGCTCTTGTCTCTTTTAAGGGCACTGATGGTCTCTGTACCCTGTTGCAATGATTTTTCATGCGTTTCAACACTTCCAGCTGAAAAATTGACAATTTGACAAGATAAGAATTTATAAGAACTGTGGTGTTTTAACAGGCCCCTTATCTCTTATACTCTGTAATCCCACTGGAGTTTCAGAAATGGTTGGGCTGTGATGAAGCACGCCTAGGCAGAAAATGAATAACCAAATGTTTTGAGTTCTCTTCTAAAATCCACTAAGCAAAACCGTGCATTTTTTCATCCATGTAAAATGAAAATTTCGTTCTACTGAAGGCGGGTTGATATTCTCTGGATCTAGAGCTCCACAAATGCCACAGAATTTGAATGATTCTGACATGAGTCCACTTCAAAGGCACTTCCTAAGCCAGGAGGTACAAATGTGCCCAAAAATCCAATAAGTGTTAAAGGATGTGACCCATAAGAAACATTTTGTTCCCTTTCAGTGTTAAAATGCTTTATGTATTGGCCAGTGGGATTAAATATAGAATTATTACAGGATTAATTGCTTGTTGTAGTTTAACCCCAGCAGGCAGCTCAGGATCACACACCACACATGTGCACTGCCCCCACAGTGGCATGGGTGAAAGAATCAAAGGGGAAGAGTTAGAAAACTAGTGGGTTGAAATAACGGTTTAACAGGCACTGCAAAAGCTGCATGTCATATTTGAAATGCTATGTTCCATTTGACTTGTCATTCCAAACTGAGATTTTGAGGCTGCACAAACAGGAAAGGGGTTGGAGCTTTCAGTTTTGTGTATCCAGCTCCCCCTTTTAATTCACTGCACTTTCAGTCTGTTGTTTTGGAGGATGCATATGTCACTGTGCTGAACATGGCAGCTGTCCTGCCCTGGGAATGTGGTTATTGAAGAGGGAGAGAAAGAGATGTATCATAGAATTATAGAATCATAGAATCATAGAATCATTAGGGATTGGAAGGAACTTGAAAGATCATCTAATCCAATCCTTCTGCCACAGCAGGATCACCTAGACTAAGTC
>VZRI01008422.1:0-25301 GCA_013397515.1 Upupa epops | reverse complement strand
GTGATACTGTGATACATTTGCTTTAATGAATTTGCCTTGCTTGATTTCCCTTCCAGGAGCCATGTATCTGGTTTAAACCCAGCTGGCAGCCAAGCATCCCACAGCCACTAACTAGGACAGAGGAATTAAACTGGTTAATGTAACAAGAGTTTACTAGATATATCACAGAAAGGAAACAATGATAGAGTAAGTGATAAACACCACCCTGCTTACCATCAAGGTAAACCATAGAAAACCGTGCTGCTGCTTTAAAACTGTACCTTGTCCTGGCCAGCCTGTCCTTGGAAGTGCACAGTATCTGAAATGCATCAACCTGAAACAGATAATTTTGTCTCTTCAGTACTGAAAGTAAGACCAGGAGAGGGGATGGACAAAGCAAGGGACAAATGAAGTAAAGGGAGACTCAAATTCACAAAGACAGAACATAATGTAAGTGGAATGTCTAGAAATTTAAATGGTAAGTTGAACTAGTTAAATGAACACTACTGTGTCAAAATATACTGTCAGAAAACTCAAAGTCCTGCATATAATCTACTGGAATCTCACCTCATTGATGGAAGCTTCGCACATGTGCATCAAGTACTGTATCTTACTGAAAATCATTCCCGGGCATGTTAAGCAAAAATTTAGTTTCATGTGACAACCCAAATCCTTGTTGAAGATTGTATTATATATTTGCTGAAACTTAAGCCATCACATTCTGTGCCTGAATGCTTCATCTGGATTCACTTCTTTTTCTAATACATTTATTGCAGATCATATGAGCTGGCGTAAGAAAAAAATAGTTTTTGATCCATTTCTTCTAGTGAAAGACAAAGGTTATTCTCTAGGAAATGTTGAGGTAATTTGTAATCTTGTTTCATGAGTGCACTGCTAAACAGCTGGTATGTTTCCAATTAGAGGTGGATGGAGTGAAGTGAAATCAATTGCTTTGTTGAAATGATCCCCAGAGATTGATAATTAATTAAAATTTACTTTGGGTTTGTGTGATATCTTGATTTTCTTTGGGACCAAAGGCAATAGAAAGTTAAAGATTAGTTTTACTTATTAATAAGAATTTTTTTAAAACCTAACCTATCTAAATGCAAAGCAGATATTAAGACATACAGAGAAAAGCAGATAAACTTCCTCCTCTCTCTCGCCAACCCTCCTTTTCTCCCTTTTCCTCTGCTTCCTTTGACAATACAAAATCATTCTCTTGGTCCAGAAAATTGAAAAAAGCAAATAGTAATTGAGTTTAGCCTTAGGTAATTAGCTAGATGAAGATAAACTATCTGTTACTGCTTCTGTTTTTTTATGATATTTGGTTTATGTTCTGCCTGATCCTAAGGACAGTACAAGACAGAGAAAAAGAAGTAATATTAGTATAATAAAAGTGATTCTAGTGAAGAATTAATAAAGTCTGTGCCTACTTCCAGACTTCTCCTGTAAGACTGAACCAAACATTACCTATTAGCACTGCCAGCTACTTACAACAATACCACAATCACAGAACCATTTGGGTTAGAAGGGATCTTAAGAGACCATAGAATCATTAGGGATTGCAGATGACCTCAAATGATCATCTACTCCTATCCCCCTGCCATAGCAGGATCACCCAGACCAAGTCACACAGGAACAGATCCAGGAGGGTCTTGAACCTCTCCAGAGAAGGAGACTCCACAACCCACCTGGGCAGCCTCTTCCAATGCTCCACTACCCACACTGTGAAGAAGTTCCTTCTTCGCATATATATATGGAAACTCCTATGTTCCAGCTTGCACCCAGTGCCCCTTGTCCTATCACTAGACGACCTTGAGAAGAGCCTTGCTCCATTATCCTGACACCCACCCCTCACATATTTATAGGCATTCATGAGGTTACCCCTCAGCCTCCTCTTCAAGCTCAAGAGACCCAGCTCCCTCAGCCTTTCCTCATTAGGCAGGTGTTCTACTTCCTTCATCATCTTTGTCAATCTACACTGGACACCCTCCAGCAGCTCTGTGTCCTTCTTGAACTGAGGGGCCCAGAACTGGACACAATACTCCAGATGCAGTCTCACTAGTGCAGAGTAGAGGTGGAGAAAAACCTCCCTCAATCTGCTAACCATCCCCCTTCTGATCCCCACCCGGGGATGTTGTTGGCCCTCCTGGCCACAAGAGCACATTGCTGGCTCAGAGTCATCCTGCTGTCCAGTAGGATCTCCAGGTCCCTTTCTCCTACATAGCTGTCTAACAGGTCAGTCCCCAACCTATACTGGTACCTGGGATTGTTCTTGCTCAGATGCAAGACTCTACACTTACCCTTGTTGTACCTCATTCAATTTCTCTCTGCCCAGGTCTTGCTGAATGGCAGCACAGCCTGCTGGGGTGTTGGCAACACCATCTGGCTTTGTGTCATCAGCAAAGATGCTGACAGTGCACCCTAATCCCTCATCCAAAGTCATTAATGAATAGATATACTAACATATATATATACATAGATATACTAAATACTAACATTCACAGCATCTTTTAATTAACATTACATTTGTATTCACCACAGTTTTGTTTTTCTCCAGGGTTTGCCTAGCTGGAAGAGGGAATTGTTATAAAGAATGCCAACGAAGTAATATGATAAACCCTTTTGCAAGGATTCCTATGCTGCTGGTGTAAGAATTAGTAAAGCTCAGATGAGCTACTGTGCTTTGTTTCTTGCCTTACGTACACAATGGACTAAACACATTTATACAAGATTCAGCACAACTGTTGCACAGTTGTGAGATAATCACTAGAAACACAAACTTCAGTGAGAAAGATTGTCTAAACTCATAAACATCCTTAGATTTTTGTTTTCAAGAGAATGCTTTTCTCACTGGGCATCTGAAAGGGAGGATCTAGTAATCTAACAGAAATGTACCTTTCCTTTTTTCTTTTTGAGGGGAAAAATATAAGTACTTCATAATTTGGCTCACAGATCCCTACTTGAGGATGCTACTTTTTGGGGGGAGTAAAGAGGCAGAAAAAGGAAAATTAACAGATCCTGAGGTTCCTTTCTAAATGGAAAACAAGCATATCTTTTCTTACAAGTTTTCACTGTAAATATTCCTTGCAGGTATTTTGTGTTTTCAAGTAATAACTAAACAGTTGACAAAAATAATTTATAAATTGGTCAGAATATCTATTAATTACTTTATATTTACAGTAAGACAGCTGAAAACTAATACAGAAATCCCAGTGTAGTGGATAATCTATTAACCATTAGCTCTTTAAAATCTTGTTATATCTTCAAAATGCAGTACATTGACCAATCTTAACTGCATCTTATGGGTACAGTCTTCTTATGGGAACTAATTACTGGTAGCCTAAGGACATCTCACAGCATGTGTTCTTTCCCAAAACTTGTTTATGTGCTTCAATAAAGGAGTGCATCTGGCTGATCGATTTCAAGACAATGAATGCAAGTGTATTAAGGCAAATGAATGACTTCAGAAACTTACTCCCCTTAACTGTCTTCACAAGATTTATGGCTTTGGAATGTACTCAGTTTAAAATAATTTAATTTGTTAGAATCCTGTCCATCTGAACACATGGTTTAAGAGGTTTAATTTTTTATATAATTTCCTCAGTGATTCTACACCCATAAAGCAAAATCAGAAAAATCTTCCAATCTCTTTAAACGCATCATTAGAAGCCAAATAGTCTTCACCAGGTGATGACAAGCCACTTCAGTGCTTGTTTTGTAGTTCAATCTGTGTCCAGAAGCTTCTGTCTCTGAAGACTGTTGAAGCTAAGATCCCATATGACCTTACGTCCACTATGATCAGAGATCATCCATGACCTTACCACATAGAGAACATTATCGTTGTTAATCTGCGATTAATGTCAACTCCTCGTCCTCAAAGAAACAGTTGATTTTGATATACAAAGAATGTAAAATCATTATTTATATGATTGAATGACATATTAAAATAAAATCAGCTTCCCATCTAATAAACAAGATCATTTTACTTCATTATGAAGACTATGAAAAGGAATTATATTCATGGAAGCAGCTTGGAAACCTGCAGCTCTTAAAAAAGGAGAATTTTGGGAACAGGCACACTGTAAGCTGGCTGCATGTTTTTTCAGTTTGATCAGAGTTCCACTTTACTGTTGAAATAGAATGAGGAATATAGACCAGCTAATACATTGATCTGGTCTGTCAAGCTGAGGGCTGATTTGAAGGTCAGTCATATGTCATTTTTCCACATATCTATGTGTTGACTGTAATGGTGTGTGTAATCTAATTTTGAAAGTATAAAAAGGGTATTCAGATTTCTGATTATAATCTTGTTTGAGGTTGTAAAATAAACAAGAGGGTTTTACTTGAAGCAACGTTTAATACACTAGAATCCTTAAATCATCAGAGCCAGCCCCATGATGACAGAATCAGAGCACACTGTCCTGCATTAATTTGTTCCTGATTTGGTAAGATTAGAAGAGTAGTGGGATGTCATGTTGATGCTTTTCCTCTCTATTCAGAGAGAGGAATAAACAAAGATACTGAAGACATGATGTTTGCATTGCCTGTAATGTAGTGAGTCACCAGTAACTTTCATTTGTCAGGACATCTATAAGGCAGGTACATAGAGATATACATAGAAAAAACAGATTAGTTTAGCAGTCTAGCAGATTTGATTTGATCCCAGCTTGGGATCAAAGTAGCAGATAGGAATGCTTGAGAATACATGTCTGGAAGAGAGGTGCAGAAGGGTGGACAGGAAGAAGAGTTGAACAGCAATTCAAAGATACAGCTGATTCCAAAGCTGGCCATATCTAAAAAGTTAGAAAAGATGTCTTTCAGCATCATAAACATAGATAATAAGATATCTATATTCTTGTTTTATGTCTATATTCTTTTATGGTAATCCCTTAAATATATTTAATAGATAATGAAAATGATAAATGTTTCTAAAAATACATCTACATCCAATCTGACCTCAGCAGGAACTTAGATTCCTCAAGCCCATCTGCTGCTGCATTGTGACAAGCCACTTTGCTTCCAATAGAGCACGAATAACGCAATCTATGCACAGTCTCCATTAATTCATTGTATATAAAGTCTGAGGAGTCAATCTGAGATGCTGATCAATGTTGATTCTTTAGTGAAGTGGGGAATATTGAGTCAAATTAATGCATTTACTTAAGTGTATGTATTTAAACTTGCTAAGATCAGTGCTGTAAAAGGCAAAGCTATCCTTTCCTGTTCATACTCTTAAGTCTCAGTAGTTACTTTTATCCCCAAATGTTGGAAGCCAAGGACTGTCAGTAAGACAACTGTAATATCAAAAGCAGCGCTGGAAATGTTGAGCACAATAAGTACTGGAGACAAATTTAGACTTTGCAGTGCTGTATGGGATTAGTATCATTTAGGATCCTGAATTCTCATTGACCAGTACAAATTGAGTCAGAGAATAAAGCCAGCAGCTGGTACTTATATGGACAGTGTCTTCAATATAAGTTTTCCTTTTTAAGCACATTAGCTAGGGATCGAGGTGCTTCAGATTGCTTTAAAGGCTCTGTTCAACCTTTCCATGAACTGATTATCTTGAACACCTGCTAGATAATTAAAAGTGATTCTGATGTGCTGTCTCTAAAGAGAAACAGAAGCAAGGTTTTGTCAATATCAACAGCTCCTACAGTAATAACTAAACATCAGTGACAGCATTTATGAGAAAAAGAGCGGATGCTAAAATGAGTTGGAAATCTAAGGCTTAGTATCTTTGCCAAATGAACAGTTTTAATACACAAGCTTTCCAGGATGCTCTGCAATTGCATGAGCGTAACCTAGTATGTTTTACAATGCTTGTCTCATCAGTGAAAAGACAAGGAATTCACAATAATAGCAGATATTTTCACTAAACTTGGCTTTATCTCCTCATTGCTTAACAAATTCTCATCTCCATTTTTCAGTACCATGACAAGAATTAGAAGAGAAAGAAGATTTCTATCAAACTTCAGAAATTGTTAGTCTGCAATGGCACACACTGATGTAGTTTCTTTTGCTATCTTCTACAACTCTTTGATTTTGCTTGACATTCTATTAAGGTAAACCACATATCTTGTTACGAGTAATAAGCATCAGGGTGGTTGAGCGCTGCTTTGAATGAAGACAAAGGATTGAAGGGAAATGCAATGAATATACACAATATAAAGCAAAAAGACTAGCACAATGGACTGAAGTCAGCTTGAGGGTAAAATTACTTCACTAACATACTAACATACAGTCAAGATAGACTTGATTGATTCAGCCGACAGCTTACTTAAGCTAGTATGTTAGTGTTATGATGAAAATCACTAGGTAAAAAATCCTATGGTAAAAACTTCGTTATCATGATTAATGGAGCAGTACAGTCCAACATGGTGGTACAGCAAAAAACCCCCAAAAAAACCAAAACAAGCAAAGGTTTTTGATTTTTTTAAACATAGTTAATATGGAAGGAATACAAGAAGGAAATACATTTTAATACTTGAGAGACACTTGAAATAAAAAGACTTTAAAATGCAAAGTAGTATTAAAAACATTGTTGGGAGTTTGCTAAACTTGATTTTGTACTTCTACAAAACTACCACTGACTTTTTCTTGCTCAAGGTATTTCTTATTCTATCATTACTCCTCGTGCATTCTTGCAAGTGACATCACTAGGAGTATATTCATGCATGTANATTTTACTCAAAAGACTTAAGGTAAATTATAAGTATAGGAAGCATGTAGAAACCACTGCTTGGATTTGAGACATTTGTAGCATGTAGAATATAGTAAGGAACTGGAAATATTGGCTGTATATGACTTGTTTTTGTCAAGTCTAGCCAATGGTGCTTCTGCTTCAGCAGATAGTCAAAGCAATGGTTGTTATATATTGACTGTGCCAAGGCTGTTGACACTGTCCACAAAAACTTTCTCAGATGCAAATCAGGTAAACTTGGATGCCAGAGAAACGCTGTAAGTGAGCGTACAGTGGCTGAAAGTTCCTATCTGAAACAGCTTTCAGCAGTTCATTCACCAAAGGGCACAATGCTGAGATGATACTCCAGACTCTAAGTGCCACCTCCTACATTGTTAAAGAAAATACTGCTTGGAGACAGATTTACTCTGTGTGTGGCACAGATCCAGGAGAATTAGGAAGAGCATTCAAAATTAAGTAGACAGAAGGATGAATTTGTTTGGTAAGCAGCAAGACCTCATCAGTTGTGAAAAAAGAAACTGGCGTTCAGTACAGATAGTCTCACACTATCCATGCATTGGCAAGGTAGAAAAGAATTGAAGCTTAGAGTCAGAGTGAATACAATGTTAGAATGTGAGGCTGTTGCAAGTAAGAGACTTGTATATACCACCTAAGAAGTTCATTACATCTGAGGTCTCATAACTAGTTCTGGCACATTAATAGACATCTTTTAAAAATAAAGGAAACAATGAGAACTGTAACAAGATTAGAAACAGTTCTTATCACTTCAGCATGTCTATTTCCATTGGCTTCAAATTATATAAGGGAAAACAAATTTGAGTATTGTAAATGATAATACCCAGTTGAAGCCCTATTTGTTGTAGTTGGATAGCATTCACTGAGAGTGGAAAAAAATATCCTCTTTGACGTTAGCACTTGCTTCCAGTTAATAATAATGCTTGTATGCAGTCAGCATGGCAGAGAAAACCTACACGTGCACATAGAACGCACACGCGCAAACTAAAAATTCTGGCCTTTAGAAGGTCTTGCTCTGTTCTTTTGTACACTCAAAGATTAGACAGAAACATACTGCAACTAAAAAGGACAGGTATGGTCCAATCAAAAGACTGTTTTTTAAGGCTTCCTTGATACATGTAAATACTACATTAGCTTCCACTGCAGAAAGAAAAAAATTCAGTCGTAAACATAGTAGAAAGCAGCTGGATCTGATATGTTGACAGAATGAGCACAGATACAGCCTGTACCAAGGAGTGAACACTCTGGTCAGACAGTGACTAACAAATAAGCATGACAAGCTCTAGGCCACCAAGTACTTCAGATTGATTGTCACTGTGCTGCACAACATGGACCGCGAACTTCACTGAGGCAGTAAGAAAAGAGCTCATGTCCTCAACCCCATAGGACTTTCACTGCAGTGCTGGCATTGTGTCATCCCCTGTTCTAAGAAAACCCCAAGTAAACGCTGTCAGCATAAGCCCACAACACAATGACAAATTCCTACCCTGCAAATTGCTGTTAAGAAGGTGTTTAGCTAGCTTGCCTTCCCTCTTAACCCTATCTGCATTAACACCCTTTGCTCACATCCTTATACATCCCATCCACCAACAGGCAGGTGAACATGATAAATATGTGAACAGAGAGAGAAGAGGACGAAGTCCCCTGAGGTATTGCCTACTCCCTTTCCAAAGTTTCCACAGAAATGAGAAAAGTTCATTCATAAATTCCTTTTGGGAGAATAATGTGCATTGGTTTGGATGTAAGCTTAATCATAATGCAAAAGAGCTATGACTATCTTGGAGAAGAGGAGGCTGAGGGGTGACTTCATTAATGTCTATACCTGTGTGAGGGGTGGGTGTCAGGACAATGGAACCAGGCTCTTCTCAAGGTCATCTAGTGATAAGACAAGGGGCAATGGGTGCAAGCTGGAACACAGGAGGTACCATATAACTATCAGAAGGAACTTCTTCACGGTGAGGGTGATGCAGCGTTGGAACAGGCTGCCCAGGGGTGTTGTGCAGTCTCCTTCTCTGGAGACATTCAAGAAGTGCCTGGATCTATTCCCATGCAGCTTGGTCTAGGTGATCCCGTTGTGGCAGAGGATTGGAGTAGAGATCTTCTGAGGTCCCTTCTGATCCCTAATGATTCTGTGGGCTGCCACCCAACCCTCTCCTCTGATACGGCCCTTATTCTGTTCTTTCTGTATTTTAAATATTCCCAGCAGAGGTCTGAAGCTTCCTGGCTCTGATAACACTGGGAATTCAAGGCACAGGTAGAGTGAGGTACCTACTCCAGAAGCATTCATGCAGCTGGGGCTGTGTGTGAGACCCTTTGCCATTATGAAAACTGAGAACACTGTTTTGCATTAGGCTTTCAGTGAATACACCTGGATGTACTGCACAACAATTGCTAGGATTTTGTCGTAGGCATTTACAATAAAGTCAGACAGGGCTAACTGAGATTTTGGTGAGGTTACAGTAAATTTCACCTATTACTTAGCTTAACACTAGTAACATCTCAGTCAGTGGAATAGCGAGACACTCCCTAACACAAACAGATTACAAATACCATTTTGAAACAATGGTAGTTATATCTGCCAAACAGAAACTAAAGACAATTTACAGAAGGGAACTAGAATTTTTAAAATGGAATTTAGTTTTTCTATATTTTCCTTTTTAAAAAGGCATCAAGTACACTACTTCAGCTCTTTTTTGCCTTTGATTGGTTTTCAACTCAGGCTTTCACATAACTCACCGTTGCAATAAACAGAATCCAAGAAAATAATACTAGTTTTTAAAAAAGAAAATATATATTCCCATTCCCACACTTTTACACTCAGAATCCAGTAAAAAACAGAAAGAAATTAGTCTTCAGCTTTAGGACTTTCTTACTACACTGTGGTAGTTACCTGGATCATCGTGTTAGGTGTTAAGTTTACCCAGGCAATGCTAAATTGTCAAAACGCTTATGAATAACTGCTCCACATTTGTAAGATATGTTAGCAAGAAAGACCAACTCAAGAAGGCCAATTTTTTATTTAATTTTACTGGTCTGAAAGAGCTCTTCTGATGGACATAGTGTCCACCTAAAAATTTGGCTTTAAGAAATCAAAAGACTTGGAAAATATTTACTTAAAAACACAAAACTTTGCATATGTTTTCCTTGTAATTAAGGAATAATGCAATGCAGAAGAAATTAATTTATTTAAAATATGCATACGAATATGCATGAATGTCAACCAGATTCAATTTATCCTGACTTAATTTGAATTAACTTGATGTGTCTTTTGACACAAGCTGTACTGTCTAATTGTTGCTTGTTTGGGTGCACTATATCAGTGAGCACAGCAATCAAGGCTCAGCCAGATGTTCATAATTTCTTTGATTACCGACAACCTTAACTTTGAAGAAAAGTCAATCACCAAAATGATTATCTTCTTAGCATATGTCAAGATACTGATCACTGTACTGTAATAGTAGTCAGAAAAAAACAGAATGGCCCCGATTTCGCCAATCCAGCTATCAAACTTCAGTAGCTCTCTTCAGTCTTGGATTGATACCATCACAAACAGAGAAATAATAGAAAATTAGATCAAAAGTCTTTACAAGTAGTTGACATACACAACAGTAAAAAGTCAGGATTTTTATTTTTGTAGGAACTTATTTATGTGAATCACTTCCTTAACAGTATCTTTTTTTGTGTTACATAGTGGTATTTTTGTGATGAATTATTAACTGAAGAGAGTTATAATCCTCAAACATAATCTAAAACCTTTCAGAAGGCTGAAAATGCAGAGTATTGCACCTGTGTGCAGGAAACCTAAGTCTACTGAAACAGCTTCTTTGGATTTACTTTAAAACTTTAAGACTTGTGAAGCACAGAAAGTTTTATATTCAATGCACCACTAGTGTCTTCAATTCAGTAGTGTTTTCACTAAAACACATAGAGAAAATTAGGATGAAGTTTGGGTTTATTTTTTCTGAAACACCTGTGGCAGATGAAGAATCTGCATTCATTTTCAGGAGGGATACAACCTAAAACTCTTAACCTTTCCGTTTCATGTCTAGGCATTTGAAATGTGTTTTTGTGTTTCCTGCATAAGTGGAGCCCACTAAGGTAAAGACTCTTTTTTTTTTTTTTTTTGCAATCCAGATAGAAACAGTGGTAACAAGGGACAACACAGTCTGTGACTATGTTAATATAAAAATTACTGTGGTCTGGAGTTCTCATCTGCCTGCCTGGTAGCCAAATACATTCAGCAAGAATTATCAATCCACTTACTCTCCTGGGATACCTCATCTTGAGACAATCCACAACCAATAAAAACTGATGGAGAGAGTGCCCAGGCTAGACCCTACCTATTAACTTGAGGTTTCTCTATGTGTAAAGCTGGTATAGGTCTCTTAGTTTGCTGCATGTATTGCATAGAAATATCCTAAAACTGCGCATATGACAGAACTTATTCTGTGGTCCCTAAAGTTGATGAGCTGGGGAAAAAAGGGTTGCTTACTTCCAGCTGTTTATCTTAAACAATGTATGAAGTGTTCTTTTTATTATTTTATTTCAGTATATACCAAAGCCAACCTGTGGATATCAACAGCACTGTGTGCTTATTCTCCTTTTTGAGTAATATGGTTTGTACTTCTTTACACTGTTTAACAATTATATGTCAAATAAATAATTTAACCTTACAGATGAAGAAAATAGCTCTGGCTATTTTCAGTTTACTGAAGGAAGTTCCAAGGTTCAACCTTAAAGCCCTGAGCATCGCTCAGTTTTCAAAGATTTCAGTGGAAGAAGTTACACAAAACAGGACCTACCAGATCAACTACAAAGCTGCTTAACACGGCTTATGTCTCAAAGGAAGTTTTCAGCAAAAAAATTCACTTTAAACAGTATTTCAAAACTAACAACGTGTACCCTCTAGTTAGCTTGCAGAGTTGTTTAAATATCATTAGTGCTTCCATACCCGCTGTCAGGAAACATGCAGCTACGCGGGTTTTGCAGAACTGTGTGACATTTTGTTCTGCAGCAACACCTAGGAAAGGAAAGTAAGTAATACTTCCAATTACTCTAGGGTTTCTTCTTGTAGGTTGCATACATCCATACATCTCCTCAAAGAATAACGACAAAACACTGTTATCTTATGAGCAAACACTGTATGGAATGACAGGAAGCCAAGAGAGTGGAAGGGGGCACTGAATTAAGGTAAGGTTTGCGTTTTGGTGGGTTTATTGGGCTTTTTTTTAAAATTACATACACCTCTGTGGAAGTATTAACCAAATAAATCAATATTCTGCATATGCAGAGATGTAAAAACCCACAGCTCTGCAACTGTTGCCTTCTTAACACGATGAGTTTAGAAAAAAAATGAGAATTGAGGGCAGGAAAAAAAAGTTTGGAAAAAACCCCTTAAAATTGATTAAAGAAGAAAACTCCCTCAACATTCAGTGCCTAGAAACCACCGCAGGTCCCTCCCTCCCAAGCACAGTCAGTTCCTTACCCACTCCTCAGGAACAGCTCCCAGGCCCAGTCTTCAAGGACAAACGACAGAACCTACAGATGCCCGGGAACTCACGCCGCCCATAACGGTCCTGCCGCGCGCCGGTAACGGCCCCCGCGCACCTGCCAGGCGCGTGCCGCGCCCTGCACCTGTGGCGGCCGCGAGCGCTGACGGGCGGAGACGGAGCTGAGGCCGTTCGGGGGTTTCCGCAGGCGCGGAGCCTTGAGCTGGTCAGAGCCGTAATATGCTGCGTGGCCCAAATGAACCTGCTTTGACACCAGTTGCCGCGGACTTCCTCCTTGGTAAAGGAAGCAGTTTCCCTCAGAAAAACCACCCGAATAAATGTCTTCGTGGCCATCTTTTCAAAGAGAGGTCTGCTCTACGCATTTCCTCAACTGTGCTTGGCTGGCTGTCTGCTCCTGTGTAACTGTCCTGTCACACTGTGTTCACAGGCTTTGCCGTTAGGAAGCACTTCCCCACGGAAAGGGTGGTTAAACACTGGAATGGACACCCAGGGAGATGGTAAAGTCCCCACCCCTGGAGGTGTTTAAGAAAGATTAGATGTGGCCCTTAGTGCCATGGTCTGGCCAATGTAGCGATGGCAGCTCATAGGCTGGGCTTGATGATCTCAGAGGTCTTTTCCAGCCTTAGTAATTCAGTGATTCTGTAACCATGTTTCCTGCTCCTGGTATGGGAGTTCACTCACTTTTATTCAGAGCTCTGAAATCATGCACCAAGCTCTATATTCCTTTACCATGCTGAGAAAGGCTGACTGCATCCTGGCCATCTCTGCTTATGCCATTGAAACAGCCCAGTGCTACGAAAGTTAAGTGTCACCAGCTCAAGTCATAACAGGCACAGAACACTAAAGTACATTGATGTTTTTGCTTCCTCTGAGTCCTACATCTCTTTGGAGTTAAACATGTTATTTCATACACCATGACAGCTTAGTTCTGCCTGGGCAACGTGCATCCACATTTGTGCACGTCTATATGAAGTGTTTATCACTGTGCATATTAAGATGGTGTTAAGTAACTGTGCCTGCATATGTTTCAGCCCTTAGTTGGCTTTCAAATTTGGGATTTAGCTTTCATCTTAGTTTTATAGGTGATAATTCTAACTTACTCATTAAATTTAATGTGCATACACAGTGGCTGGCTGCTGTTTCTATGCAATACACCTCTGCATACAGTCATCAGGAAGATTATGCAAAACAAACACGAGAAATGAATGCACGCATGCAAAACTGTATGATGTCCTGAAATAATCAAGAATCATTTAATCAAGAAATTTTGCAGGTATCATCAGTTCATTTGTACACCCCTTGCACTTCCAGTGCCTGTGAGAAACAAACCTTGACCACTGCTGCACACCAACAGTCACATGGCATGCTCCCAGGCTGGGCCATCCAGATTGTTCACTCTTCTGTCCTCAGCACTTTTCCCTCGCATTCTCCTGCTGCGTCCTTATTTCCTTTTCTCTCTGCATTTTTCTCCTTCCTGTTGTAAACTGAAAACAATTTCTACTTGGTTTTATTGTGACATTCTTTTATACAGATGACTATATTTAACTCTCAGCATGGTATTTGGCATCTGTCTCCCAGCACTAGGGGGAAAAAAACCTTGTGGATACTAATGGTCTTCCTCCTGCCAGTCAAATACCTTCAGTCAGTTTGACAAAAACACCCCAAAGCTATATAATTGTAAATGGAAATATCACAGTTAAAAAAGGGGAGAGATGAGTTCTGTTCAGAAATGTGAGTGCTGTGGAAACTTTTTACTGATTAAAATTCCATTTTTGACCCTTTCTGAGAGTAAACAGCTTTGATCTTAGTACCTGCACATAGAGCAGGTCTGCAGGCCTAGAACAAAGTAGATATTTCTAAAATCCTTCTGAGGAATAACAAAGGGATAAGTGATCCCAATACATCAAAATCAGAAAGTTACAGAAAAGAAATGTAATGAAGATTATATAGTTATGCATTCTCCAGAGCTGGAGCCTTTACATCATGCTGTGTTATCTTGTGGGACAGTTTTGGACAGCTGGATTGCAGAGCAGAACTACTGTCTCATCTGAGCTGCCCCTGACATTCTAATAAAAATGGGATAGGCTCAGGAGACTGTATAGCTAGAATATAAAATCTTACCTATTTTTTTGGGTAATACTTGCCAGAAAAAAGTTTTTATGTCAATAACTTCAATCTACACCTCTCCACTTCCCAACCATTTAACACACTTTACATGCTGTAATGAACTGTGCCTGCTGGAGAAGGCATTCATGTTGGTGATGATACTGTAGACCCATACTAGGCTTTCTGCTAGAGTCCCGGTAAACTCACAAATAGCCAGATTAACATTTCCATTTCAGGAAAACTGTTTTTAAAATAACCGTTAAAAATAATAACTAGCTGTTATTATTTTTAGTCACACCCTGAGTTCAGTTCACAATTTCAACATTTAGTTAATAGTTTCCATGTATGGCTCTGCTCTAGCTATGTCTACTTTCTGCCTGTACTACGGAGCTACAGAGCTCCAAGGCAGGACCTCTGCAGGGTACACAATGCTATCGCCTTGTGTTGTTCATGCACATGGTATGCCTTGTCCCTTTACAAGGTCTCTGGCTCTGAGGCAAAGGAGAGAGGCTTCTCCTACTCATTTGGATGACCTTTGGAATTTGGGCAGTTTTGTTGTCCCCGCATTTTGGACTCCTGAAGGTTTTGATTACATCTTTACAGAGAAAACACAGCAGAAAATTCACTTAACTTCTAGGGCTAGAGAAGAATTGATTTTTATTCTTACAAAGAATTTTACTGATCACTATTTAAACCACAAAGCAAAGACCAGAGCACAAAATTAAAAGATGACTTTGCCAGATCTTAAAGAACAGTGACAGGTGCTTGCATTCAATCTGCTTTAATGTACACAGAAGAATAAACAGTGATAAACGCTCCATCAGCTATTCCACTTACTGTATCATTAGAAAGTGATTAATTTCCCATTTTCTTATCTGTTGAGGTCTTATTGATGCTGCTTGTGGCAGTTATTTTCTGTTTTAAAATCACGAAGGAGGCTGAGCAATTATCCTTGCTGAGCCTTATGTTGCTCTGAAAATACCAGCTGAGCATGAGAAAAAGCAATAATGTTAGTCACTTGAGTGTGGAATAGCTGACAATCAGGAAATTGAAAACTTCTGCTACCACTAGATTGTAGCAACTTGCAAAATGACTAGACACTGAAAGGCAATCAAGTAGTCAGCATCGTCTGCCAAAATGCTAATTACCAAATGATGATGAAAGGAAATCGGATAACAGACTCAAGTTTCTTCCTGGGAAGTAAATGCTCTGTTTTAGCAGAACAACTAGCACCATCAATAAAGGGAAGAGAAGAAAAGGTGTACTGACTTCTTATTTGTGGATTTTATAATAACACACCTTTTGGGCTATTGGTCATGTCCTGTTTGTATAAATCATGCTTTGTTAATGTATACTGCAATGGCAACATATTGATGGACTGGATTTTAATTTACATTTGCTGTGTATGTTGGCGTTCTTTTATGCTTCAGCAAGATTTAGCTACAATGCCTTTCTGATCTTCTGATCTCAAAAAAAAGAAAGACAATTCTTAGATCATACCAGGCAGATGAGAAGACACTTAAAGACACTTAGATCTCAGTCTCCCTGCTGGATTGTGAACAACTCCTGTCTGTCTTACTGAAGTTAGGTATGTTTTGATGTAAATCACTTCTCCACCCTTGAGAAACTAGAAACAAAGTCAAGATTTGGCAGAGCTCCCACAACAACCTAGACAAAACATGCCTGTGGTAACTTTGTAGGTTTTGGCTCCATCTTCTCACATTAGAACAGAGAAGTAATTTATGTAGCTGAGAACAAAACCCAACAAGCCCAGTTTTAACTACAACAGCTTGTCTGCATATATGTACGCTTGCAGCCTTTCTCACTTTAATGTCCCTATGGAAAACAAAATTAATGAATAGCTTTAGATCTGTCTGCTCTTTTGTAATCACCTTGGCATTGCTTTTTACTGAATTAACAAGCATCTTTGATAATTTATGTGCCTGGAAAAGGAACACAAAAAAGACACCTTTCCTGGTAAATATAATAGACAAGACATTTAATATCCTGTCTTTCTCATTTCCAATTTATTTTTGGTGCATGTAGAACAGAAGATGTCCATTCACAAAAAAAGGAATGCGCATTCAGGCATTTCCTCGCAGCCATTAGCTTGTGAACCTTCATTTCATAAATAATGAAGCTGCTCCCAAGGGGAAGCAGTTAACTGGTTATTTTTTGAAACAGATGATAGCTTTTAGTGTCAAAAGGTGACTGTTGATGTTAACTATAATGACTGCACATTTATAACAAAAAAAACCCCAAACCCTTTATGTTTTATGAAGTTGTTTGTGGTTTTTTTTTTTTGGTGGGGTGTTAGTGTAAGAAAAGAGCAGAAAAAACTCTATGCAGGACAGTTTACAACTTTGTAGCTATATCTTGTCTTTTAAATATCCTATGTCCAAGTTATTCTGGACAGAACATTGCCTCAATCTATGAAATTTGTTGTTTCGTCTTTGCTGTGTGCCTGCTTCTTCTAGTTCCTTGGAACTTGACAGGAACATCTGCGTTTGCAGTGAAGAAACCAGGATGGATTTTCTTTGGTTAGAGAGAGGCTTGAAGCAAACTTCCAAGGAAAACTGCCCAGCCTGCTCTTATATAAGATAAAACCTCAATAAGATCACATCAGTTAGTCTACAGAGGTAAAATTCAGATGTCATAAGGAAATACCAGTCTTCTTGTAATTACACAAGTTTTTAGATTATGTTGTGAAAAATATTGATCCTTGTTCTGTCATGGGCTTGGCTAAGTAAGGAATTCAGATTCTATACTTCCAGAGTTGCTATCTTTATTTTATAACAGCCTATGATGAATCTGAAGTCTTTTATGTTTGTATGGCTTGTAGGTTTTGACTACAGACTCTGCAATTTACTTAATAGAAAGGGTAATGTGAGTTTTGATGTTAAATTTCTGTTCTGAACACTGCTTTTTTTGTTTTGTATTTTTAAGAACCACTAATAAGAGACCTCTGTGATTGAAAAATACGTAGTGTATGTTTTGCTTCAAGGCAAGAATGGTAACTTTTCCCCTTTAACCAGAAACTTGGAGAGAATACGAACAGCATATTGAAACAGTAAATGGACAAAGAGGAGTTAGAATGAATAGTAGCGGTGAGGTATTTTCGTGACAAGCATATATAACACACATGGCCAAGGCCCTAGTAGGGCCTAAAGAATAATCTTGATGAGTCCTTGTCTGAGAGGTGTGTAAGACTCAAGTTCATTTCCTCCTTGAGGATGTTGTCCACGTGAATTTCTGGAAAAGATGTGGATTAGTTTGGCTTCTCATAAACACCATTGCAGTCTTAGAGAAGCCATTCTGCTGCAGCTTAATTGTGACCCTGCCAGATCACAGTCATCTTGATTTTATTTTTTTTCCTATCCACACTAAAGCACCTGACCCAGAAGTAATGTTTTATTAGACAGGGTTGAGCAGTTCACTGCCTAACTCAGCCCAGCTCACCTGAGCAGCAGAAAGTAGCTGCTTCTCTGGCAAACTTATTTGGGCTGCTTTCATAGCTAACATGGACATAAACAGAGTTCAAAGAACAGTTGGTTGATTAAAAAAATATAAACCATCTCACAGAAGGCTCCAAGTGACAAATGCCATATCTCTTGCTTGGACCCATCACCAGTTCTGGTTCCACTATCTAAAATATGGTATTGGAAATTTTGTGTTCAAATACCTCTAGGGCTTGATTTTCTTCCATTTCCCACCAATAAATAGGGTAATGTGCCTTCCTTACAGGATACTATAAGGATAAACATGAGATTGTGAAGCACACAGACATTGTAGGTTCTGAGAGCGTGGCTCGGGAGAGAACCTTGGATTCTTATCTTGCGTATCTGACAGCTGATATGTGGGCTGATGCAGCTACAAATCCATACAAACTAGAAATTATCAGCCTTGCTGCTTACTATCAATGGCTAGATCAGCATCTCTTTTTATGAACACTTCTTTTTCCCAGTGCTTACCCAATGCTTACTGGAATGTGTAGTACGATTACTTTTTTTTGTTTTGAGTCTGAATGGTCTGGAAGCAGTAAAGTTACAGTAATGACAGTGCCTGGGGTTTGGACAGTGAAAAATGAGAACGACCAGTCTAGGTAGACAAGACTTGATTTTATTAATAAAATTTGTATTTTCCTCTTTGAGGTGACAGTTACAAACTTTGGTTCAAAAAAAAAAAAAAAAGAAAATATGAACAGCAAGAAATTGACTTTTGAAATCTCACATGTATAAACGTGCATAAGAAAATACCAGTTGGAAATGAGCCAGCAGAAGCTAGTACTATTTAATTTAACAATTTATAAGAAATAGAAACAAACATTTCTTTTCAAGTCTTACATATATTATGAAAAATAATTACAAAAGGATTTGTGTTGTAAAGCTAAAATGTAATTTCTACTTCCAGCTACCTGAATAAAATGTTCAGAGAGAAGGCCAAGCCAATGTTTTTTTGGTGAGATTTGAATATCGAGTTGTATCAATTGGGGTCAGAGACAGCTCTGTAGGAAGCAGTCGCCTTGTGTGTTGCTTAGCAACTATGTAGAATCACATGACCTAGACATATTGCATCCCTGGCCTTCAGGTGAAATAACAGGGAAAAATGATTCATATTAATGGGATGGGCAAATATGGTATAGGACCGTTCTGTGGAATTGTCAGTATCCAGTTCAGGAAGCAAACCTCCATCATCATTGCTTTCATAAAAATCTAAGTGAACACTGCAAAAATTCATAAATAACTGTTTTAAATCAGTTTTAATAGTTATATAGACCAAATAAGCACAGTCGAAACAAATTCAGATGAGCTTAAAAAAAAAAGCTACACGACTATTTCTTTCACACAGAGTTTTAACAGATCTCTTACACAGAAGTTTTTTCTTTTCTTATATATTTTCCCCACCCAAAAATATAAACTTGCTTATTTTAGGTATATACAGGTATCTTGTGAAATTATGGAATTAAAAAAGAAAACAAAAAGTCTGAGGTATAGCACCATGCAACATAGCACCTTTTAAGGTGCTTTAAGTATTGAAATAATTCATTATCACAAAGTGATATCAGTAGAAAATAGTTGTTTGAGTGTGCTGCTCAAGATCTTCCAGTTTTGCCACCTTAAGTTCTGTTGGCGACTTCAAATAACAGAGCTCTTCAACAACAATATATACAAAGGGATTTTATTATTAATCAGAAATGGAATTGGCTTCACTGGCAATTACAGCTTTATTTATTCAGAATACATACACAGTATTGACAGTGTAGTTTTGTAATTATAAAATAAGAGCCAGATGCAATTCAGAGACACATGCAAGTTTTGGAAATGGACAGAGAAATAACAGTATAGTACTGTACATAGAATAATTACAGTTTATTAAACACTTTCTTGACACCTCTTTGTTATAATGAAAGGAGCACCATGTTGTTAATTTTTTTTACAGTACCAAAAGAATCTGAAGGGGGTGTTCCTAAAGTGAGCCCTATGTTGTCTGTCTATGCCACAGCATCTTTGTAAAATAAGTTTAAGTCATGTGATTCTGGCCCTACAAGGGCAACAATTTCTTTCTAGATGAGTCATTCATACACAACAAAACATATTTTCTATGCCATCCTTATTCAAAACTTGCATGTGGCATGAAGTAGATTGGTAGCACCAAAGTGCAACATTTTTTTGATCTGATTTTGTCTTAAGCTTATCCAAGGAAGCAGACGGGACCGACCTCAAATCCAAACTTCTGGTTCTGATCACCAAAGTCATTGATCATCACATCAACTATAGGTACTTGGTCTATTTTGGGTGTGTTGATTTCGATCACTGTCTTTGCATAGCCCTTTCGTGACTGGTAAAAAAGAAAGCAAACATAGTTACATATCAGAGCAGTTAGTGTGTACTATAGATCTTCATAGGTTAGCTCTGAAGTGTAGAATTTATAAATTATTGCCCCCTCCTGCACCAAATTCTACAAACCCTAAAGGTTTTTCTGAGGATATTGTTTTTTAAGATGAGACATGTCATACTTTTGATTTTAGAAAGGGATAGGCCCATGGCTCTTTGGTTAACCAAGAGAGATAAATTTTCATTTGTAGACTTACAGGATTCTGAAAGACAAGAAAGAGCCACTGATAAGAAGATAATATTGCAGCAGCTCTTTGGCCATTAAACAAAGTAGTCTGACAGGACTGGTAACTGATGTACTGAGAAACCAGGCTTAAACACACAGCCATCCTTCTTTATAAAGGATCTCTACCTCTTCTAAATATCATCCAGCAGAGTCATCATGTTATTTATCAGAAATGCACTTTGTTCAGATCATGTCTTAAGTCTTGCTGAAACCTTTCAGCTGGCCAGGATCTTGGAGTTCAGACAAACATCCAAGTTGGTAGATCTGCATGTTCTCAGTGATGGAATAAAACCCTAAATTACTTCCATTTTTAACTTGCTCCTTTGATGTTTTTGTTTCAAATTGTTTAGTACAAACCATTCTGTTTCTGGAAAGCGTCAACAGTTGTTATATTTACAAAGACCCTGCAGGAGAGGTGGTCAGAATGCTGACAGCTGTTCACACACCTCCAGGGATTTTAGCTGATCTAAGTGGAATCTGAAAGGTACAATCCACAAATTTCACCTAGCTTTGACTATGAAAAAATGAGAAAATGTGAAATCACATATCAAACTATGCAATTCATTTACTATATCTGGGTATGGCATGGCTCAGTACAAACGTGTTTTTTACAGCATTCACTAAATGTTTTGTCTGCATGTGCCCTGATTTTGAGTATAAATATATTCTGCTGATGGGCTGCCTCACCTGATTGTGCATTTTTGCTTCTGTTCTTGTCTTCTACTTTGGTCATACTAGAAAATAGTTTCCTTACAGCATATTGTCACTGGCAGCCTGTATCCATGCCAGCTTTGTTCTATTTCTGTTGCTTGGCTTATGGTTGTTTTAGGCATTTTTGTACATATATAAAAATTAATAAGAGACTACTGTTATGTAGTTAGAAATCTACTAAATGGCAGTCTATTAAAAATAAAATATTTAGAAAGCTTTCCTTAAAGCTATGAAAAAATAATTTATTTGATTTCTACTTTAATTGACAGGTTGATTTTGTAAAGACTGTTCTACTTACTGCACATCCATCATGAAGAGCTTTGATGTAAGGATTGTTGTCGTAAGACATTTCTTCATCATTTGATCCTAAGAACCTTAGTGCTTTGTCATAACTGTCAGATGATGCATCATGCCAAGCTACAGACTGATGACAGTTGTAAGTAAAATTTTGTCTGGCAGAGGCACTCAGTAGTTTAAGGAATGTCATTTGGACCATATTAATGGAATTGCCTTCAACATCCAAATAGGAAAGCTGGAAAATATAAGAAGTTGCACAAATATTTACCTACTTTCTTTGCAAAAAAATCAAAATTATAGTGACGTAAGAACCATGTAAAAGGCCCGTAATAGAAAAATTAACCAACATGTATCATTTTATTGAGATTTAATGTTCACTAAAGCTATGACACAATAAATAGATACGACAGTTAAGAACTACATATCTTCACTTCATTCTAATGGAAAAGACAGAATGACTTCTACCATGTAGTGTAAAGCAGAAGAATCTCTTTGGGAATCTGGTTGTCGGTAATTATGAAGTTATGTCATCCTGTAGTCTCATTCTGCATACTCAGTACATTTCCATTTACCTTTAAAGGGGGCAGGAGATCTGTGCTCCAACTGCTTTACTAAGGGTCAGTGGTGATGTGTATTCTGCCAGATATCAGATCCTTGCCATCAATGGTACAGGTGACCATTAGGATCGTTGTGGGACAGTACAGAACAGAATTCTGTTATTCAGTGGCAAAGGGCCATATAGTTGCTTTAACATTTAGGGTAAAAAGGCTGAGTCTGGAAAGTTTTTCATTAGTGAAATATTTATAGAATTCCTTGTGATCTGTTGATCTTTGATAACATGTACTAGATTTGAGAATAACTGCTGATTGCAGTGACAACTTACAAGTTTGCCTCGCTTGAATTCACTAAACCAAGATCCTGGATTCTCCTTTGGCCACGATGAAATTCTAACCTGTGTGGTAAAAAAACATATGATATGAAGGTTTTTTGTTACCCAGGAGAAGGTTCTCATCAGATACTACAAGCGTGGCTTTCTCTGAAATTACATCTTCTTTAAATAGGATGTTTTTCTGGCATAGAATGCTTTCAAATTAGTGACTTTAAATGATATCCAAGGTGATAGCTTATAAGGAGACATAGTCTATTTAAGGAAAACTGCAGGTATAAAATTGTTGCTTTGATGAATGTCTAAATTAGAGTTTTCACTGGTGTTGATGCTGATAGTTCTCTCATATATTTAGGCAAACATTTAGAAAGTCTTTCTCTACACCACATACCCTATCAAAGGCAATTTGTAACAAATGAGTGAGGATACAATACACAGTCTTAACACCTACTTTGCATAGACATTGAATTCACAAGAGAAACAGTAATAATTTAACTGGTAGGTATCAAATGCTGGATCATGCACCGTAGCTGGGTGCACAGCTATGTTGTGCTCTGAAATGCAGTGGAAGGTTAGCAAGCAGATGCATATACTCCCCATCTAAGCAAAAGCATGAAAATGCTTTTTTGTGAACTCTTACATACCAGTTTATTATTTCATTCAGATTTATGGATGTTTCAATATAATCAGAAAGACATATTACATAGTTTACTTCAACACTGCAACAACATAGTAGGATCTATCAACAGTCAAGTGAAAACACAGATCGGTACTTACTCCTTCAGATTTTTTATCTGGGTAGATGCAAGTTTCTCCACCTGCTGTGAAATTGCAGTATACTTTGAAGGAATCTCCAGAACAGCCCTGATTAGGATCAATCCAATATTCCCCTGAAACAAGTGAGAAAATATTTGCCTTATATATAGGAAATGGTATTTGGAAGATCCAAGTTTACTGCTACTTAATGGTCCTTCAAAGTCTGTAGCAGTTAGTTTATCTGAATGATAAGAAAACAGCCCTTTCTTTTCTGCCTTTTGATTTGTTGCTGTTCTTGTTTATGCAAGATAACAACAGGATCCAAGTCTATTTTTACCTGTGTCCTTTTGTTTTTGTTTAATTTTACTTCAAATCATTACTATATTACAAGATACTGTTTAGGTTTTAGAGGAACTGTGGAAACCACAGTCCAGAGGAGTAAGGATTTTATATGTTAAACACATTCCATGTCTCAACAATTTGCTCACATCAGTATTTTAGCTAGAAGGATAATTTGTACCTGTTCTGACAGTGCTCTGAAAATAGAACAGAGGCAGCCTTAGGCAGAAATAAGCTACAGCTTAGGTCAGAGCAATATCTGCAGTCATTTGTAGGCCTACGTGCATGAGAAAGGTGGCTGCACAGTGCTGGGTGAGTTTGTAGCTGGCACAAGTACCTAAAGCTTCCACTGACACACCACAAAAAAAGATATTTTACTACTGAGTTTTGAAGCTGCAACACTAATGAAACTTGAGGCTGCTTTAGGTGATAAAAACACCTTAACAGATGTGTGGTTAGACAATTAAAACTTGCATGAGGCTTCCCATAGTTTCTGGCATGATTGAAAATTCAGGCTCTGCTGTGCTGGGGTGAATGAAGGTTAGGTGTGAAAGAGAGCTGCAGTAAATCCAAGGTCCATTAAAAATCAACAGTTTTTAAAATTACTATTCTAATTATACTGAAGATTTCCACGATGTGGGTCCTTGTCTTCAGCTAGTTACACAGCAGGACAGCAAATGATATTCTGTCACTGCTGTTCTAATCCAGTTTCAAGAAAATAGTGGAGAGTTCAAAGAGGAACAACAAATCCTTTCACTGGTTCTGTCTTTGGAATACAGACAAAGACAAAGCATTTATGGTATTTTAAAATGCTGTTGATTTCAGGCTGTATTTACTGAAAACAGTCTTTCCTACCTGTAAGTTCTGGCCCTGGAGAATTTTATATTCTAATGAATGCATTTGCTTTTATTGTAATGAAAATAAGATTACTTGTATTTGAAGAAAGCTCCAAACAATAAACAAATACTGGTAAATGAAGAAGATCAAGTGTATAAAAACCCATGTATTATTATGGAGGGTACTGAATTGTAAAACGCATAATTTTCACATAGAACATACACTGCTTAACAGCTCCTCAAGGCAACCATCTGTTTCATCTATCTAGAGTGAAAGCAATAAAATATTATTTAAGTATCAAATCTATTTTTCCCCTCATTTAAAAACAGAAAAATATTGCTTTGACTTGAGAAAAATATCCATTGCAAGTGAAAAAAATATGAAAGGATGAAAAATCTGTGAAGGTTGGCTTTCATTTAAACTTTTCCAGAGGGTAAGCTCTGTTATAAAAAAGAAAAGAACCAAGTATAATTACATTAAGACAGCTTGCATTCTGACTACATTTTATTAAGCTACTACTTATTAGCATTGAACAGTATCAGATAAACTTGCACATCTGTTTGCTGAATGATGTAGAACAAACAGAGGTCATGCAGTAAAATAAATTACTGTTTCTAAATGTAAAAGGTATTTTTAGGAGTCATAATAATTAATAAAGCTCATATAATATCAATGCTCTTTTATATTACTATGCTAAGCTAAACAGTTTCTGAAATAATTCTTATTTCTTTAAAAAGAAGCTATTAGCTCTCCAAGCCTGCTAATATTTGTGATTTTACTTTCCACTGATCAACATAACACCTACTTTTCATTTCTCTCCTTTTTGGATAGTTCTGGAAATGCAAGGACAACACTTCAAAGTTGTAACTTTGTTTGTCTAGCATGCATTAAAAATTTAAATCTAAAATCAAACCAGATTATGTTTTTAATGTTTTTCAGCTTTTACTAAAAGAATGTCTCTTACTAACATTTTATAAAATTTTATACCTGAAAAAATTGATTTTAATAACGACAACTGTAGAATCCTGCATCTGGGGAG